>BQNB010069316.1:12907-33530 GCA_026074375.1 Tanacetum coccineum | reverse complement strand
ATCTTCTGTCTTCCTTTTCTTTTATACCAGCTCTCAATGTCTTCATAGTTGCTTGTGTTTTTGTTGTGAGAGAGAACCAAAGCATATCCTGGCCATCTATTTTGCCTTGGAGCCCAAGCTCAAATCTCAACCCTTTATTCACTTGTCTTCATTCTTGACCAATGAAAGACTGTGTGATTGCCAACCTATACATAAAGGCCATGTGGGAGTAGGGTCAAAGTAGGTTTGTCATGGGGTGAGCTTTTGGAATGGAGTTGCAGGGTAAAACACGTGAAGGAGATGTACAGCGTAGGGTTAGGGGTTTTGGCGGGAAGGGATAGGCATAACAGGTATAATTTGGGCAGGGTTAAAGTTTGTGGTATTTGCAACCTTGGCCCCTCAACCTATATACTTGTATTGCATTCTTAGTCCTTGTGGTGTTCATGGTTGATCCTTGAGGTTTGGTTAGGGTTTGCATAGTTAGTCCCCAAGGACTAACATTTTTAGTCCTTGAAGGACTAACGGTGTAAAGGGGATACATGTTTGAGGGCTTAACAAAATTTAAAAAGAGAATTTGATTTGGGCCTGTTTGCAGTTTGGGCCTGGTCTTTTTTATCAAAAGGGAAATTAGGCCGGGTTTTATATAATGTTTATATAAGTGGGCTGACCCGGGCCCACTAAGTGGGTACGGGTGGGCCCACTTTTAGCAATTTAGGTTTTCGGGTTCGGTTTTTGATGCCCTTTCCAACGCCATATCTCGGGATTGACTTTGACTTCGTCTTGACTTCATCAAATGCACAAACATTGTCGAGTCGATCCGGAAATATTCGTTTTTAATTCTTTTGTACCTTTGGCCTTGGTTTTTCGCGCTCTTTCCAATTCCACTCTCGGTTTTGTCCGGTTTGGCTTTAATTTTGTCCTTTAGTGAATATCCGGTACCTGCACAGTACCAACACAAAAACAAGCATATTTATGGCATTTTATGTGCATTTTTGGTTGTTTAGGGTTGTTTTATTAGGTAAAAGGTATGTGTAGTTACACATATACCAATGCCTCCCAGTTGATACTCCATATTGACAAAGTAAAGTTCGATCACCCCATTCTCAACATGCTCATTGATAAAGTGAAATTTGATGTCTATATGCTTAGATCTGGAATGTTGAACGTTGTTGCAGCATAAAAAATAGCGCTTTTGTTATCATAGTACATTGGAATTTTATTGAATCCAAAGCCATAGTCGGTAAGCTGTGATCTCATCCAAAGGACTTGAGCACAACAGCCGGACAAAGCAATATATTCAGATTTCGTATTGAATATCACAATGCATTTCTGCCGTTTTGAGGACCAGCTAACATGTATATCTCCCAAGAACTGCATACTACCAGATGTGCTATGGCGTGTATCTTGACAACCAGCATGATCCGCATCTGAAAATGATGTTAGAGCAATCGAAGAATCCTTCAGATACCATAGTCCCCGATTAACGGTTCCTTTTAGATACTGAAAGATCCTTTTGACCGCATTTAAGTGCTTTTCGATAGGCCGAGCCTGATATCGGGCACACATGCATATAAAATATTGTAGGTCAGGTCTACTTGCTATGAGATAAAGGAGGGTGCCAATCATGCCACGATAGTGTGATGGATCAACAGCTTTCCCTTCTTTATCCTCATCCAGTTTAGATTTCTCCACCATGGGAGTATCCACTGGGTCACAAGAGTCAAAACCGTATTTCTTTAAAGATTCAAGGGGATATTTGACTGGTTAATAAAGATGCCTCTAGGACTTTGAGAAATCTGTAATCCTAAGAAAAATGAGATTTTGTCTATCATTGACATCTTAAATTTTGAACACATGATTTTAGCAAATAGGTCACAAAGTTCAGGTGTAGATGCAGCAAAGATAATATCATCGACATATATTTGTACCAGAAGTAATTCCTTGCCTTCCCTATGGATGAACAGAGTAGGATCCACTAAGCCTTTGGAGAAGTCTTGGGATATCAGGAACGAAGACCACATATCATACCACGCGCGTGGAGCTTGTTTCAACCCATAAAAAGTTTTCTTTAGATTATACACGTGATTGGGGTTATCTGGATCCACAAACCCGTCCGGCTGGCTAACATAAACCTCTTCCCGCAAATTACCATTCAAAAATGCAGTCTTCACATCCATTTGGTAGACGACCATATTCATGTGAGCAGCAAACGCGAGAAAAATCCTTATAGCCTCTAATCTTGCAACCGAAGCAAAGACTCTTCAAAATCAATTCCCTCTTCTTGACGGTAACCACGATCCACTAACCGAGCTTTATTCTTAAGAATACCTCCCAGTTCATCTAGCTTTACTTTATAGAGACACTTCAAAGTAATAACCGTAACTTTATCTGTTCGGGGTACGAGCTCCCATACTTTAAGTCGTTCGAACTCATTGAGCTTTTCTTGCATTGCTTCAATCTAGACATGATTGAGTCAAAGCATCTTTATACGTCTTGGGTTCAACAGCAGTGAGGAAAGCATCGTAGTAACAGAAAAGAGCTTGCTCATGTAATTGCAGTCTTGTGGATTGGTCTGCGAGTTCAAACACATTATATGTTTCAAGTGGATAATCCTTAGTCTATTTGCTATTGTGTTAAGAAATTTGGTGATCAGGATGCATAATTGTATGACTAAGATCCGTTGATGAAGATTGATCAAAAGGAACTTCTGGAATTGAAATACCAAAGTACGAATCGTTATTCATATGTGCGACATCTAAGTCATGATTGTCTTTTACATCGTTTAGGATGATAGGTGATTGCGTTTGGGTGTTGTTTTGGAGTTTACTACGGTGATGGTGCATCTTGGTCCAGTTGTTGAGGAAGATGAAACCAGTTTGATGCAGGGGTTCTGGAGCAAACCTACTTCAGTAATTAGAGCAATGACTTCAGGGGCTGGGTGATCAACACTTGGTGGAGGAGTGAGTAATTCAACAAACAATGGTTGAAACAAAATATCCTAATTAGTTCTTGAAGGTGGTACAAATGGTGTTGAAGGAAGAGGGTTTGGTACGAGTCCTGAACTGTTTGTTGCAGGAGTCATATCATGAAGTGCGGGTCCTGAACTGCTTTGTTTAAAAGCCATCGCGGTCAGCTCATCAAAATCTACATGAATTTGTCTTATGATTCGTCTGGTTCGTCGGTTTGTAAATTCAATACTTTCTTTGTGGGTGCATAGCCAATGAAATAACTATTATCAGTTTGTGTTGTAATTTACCTCAAGTTTCTCACTATCATTTGGCGGTAGCAGAGTGCACCAAATACATGGAGGAAATGATAAGTCGGGAGTTTTGTCATGGTAAAAGCTCTTATGGTGGTTTCTTAGACGAAGGCGTAATGATGGAACGATTTTGGGTGTTAAACTGTAGTATCAACTGTCCTGCCCATAAAAATAATGAGCTTTTTCAATTACTCAACATTGTACGGGCAACTTATTAGCGTATGATTTCGTCTTTCAAAGACACAATTTTGCTGTGGAGAGCGAGCAACAGATGTTTCATGAGAGATGTCAACCTTCTTATAACATTCACGCAAAGTTTGATTAACAAATTCAGTTCCATTATCTGTTCTGATGCGTCGGACAGGTACTTTAAGCCGCACTTAGATCATCTTGAGAAACTTGATTATAAAATCTAAAGCTTCATCTTTTGACCTTAAACATTTAACCCATGTGAATCAGAGGAGTAATCATCGACAATGACGAGGATGTACATTTTTTCCATTAACACTTGCGACACGCATTGGTCCACAAAGATCCATGTGCAAAAGATAAAGTTTCTCTTGGTTAGTGTCTTCAGATTTAGGTTTGTGGGGTTTCTTCTTGCTTTTGCCCATTGCACAAGCAGACATTAGATGGTCCTTTCTATTTAGCTTAGGGAGTCCTCGAAAACAGACCGTGTCTAGCTAAATATGGTTGTTTGCACCAAAAGTTCAGATGAGACAGCAATTGGTGCCATAGCCAGGGAGACATTATTTAGGAGGATGCCGCCAGGATATTCTCCAAGAGACAAAGTATACAGATTGTTGCCTCGAGATCCAGTCAATAGATCAACACCTTCCAAATTACGAATGAAGCAGGTGTGTTGACGAAAAGCAACTTCAAGGTTCGAATCACAAAATTGCCCAACGGAGAATAAGTTGTGTCCAAGTCCTTCCACGTAGTAAACTCTTGATATCGTAACATTACCAATATGATAATCACCATATCCCAATATCTTTGCCACGTGATCATTTCTGAATTTTACTATACCTAAAAATTTATTGACGAAATTGGTGAGCTGAGAGCGATCTCCGGTCATATGCTTGGAGCAGCCGAAGTCCAAATACCAGAGAACAATTTGGACGACCTCAACAAGAGCATCTGAACCATAATGAGATAAATTCGCCATGAGAGCAAATTTGGCAGTGTTGAGTCATCACAATCAGAGTCATATGCATACAAATTATAGCTATTGAACATATGTGTAATGTCGTCTCTGTGGGCTTGACCTTCAGATTTTCCTGGGATTTCAAAAATGCTAGTTCCTCCTCAAGTAGAATTTGACCACTTGCTTGAGCTTGAACCAACAAAACTTTATCCTTAAACCATGAATCATCCCGTTTCCTCTTTGGTTTAGTGCACTGTTTGGACATGTGGCTTTCCCCTTTACAGTTGTAACAAATAACATTCTTTTGTTTCCCAGAATTGCTTCCACTTGCTCTTGGAGTGTAAGTCCTTGAAGTACCCGCCGCTAAAGAAGTTTGTCTCCCCTGAATTGGTTGTAAGGTTACTCTTCCATTATTAATGGTAGCTTGTTGCCTGACGAGAATGATTTACGAAACAAATAACACAAAGAAAAGATAGACTACAAGAAAGCTAATATAATGAAAATAAAATCTTACTTGAAAGGATTCAAGCGAGTAGAACTAAGCTAAACAATGGTCAAAACCTAACTATTCTCTAGCAACGACGCCAAAAACTTGGTGTGTGCAATTGTCGTAAAGACTTCAACACAAAGTTTTACAACTCCCTAGGCAATATACCTAATCGTTGTAGTGTAGTATAGGCAAGACTCGGGGGTTGTTATAATTTTCTAAAGGAATATGTTAGGAAGGCTCGAATAGAATCTAACAGAAGTCTACGGGGTTGAGTGATGTTTCTTTTTGAATTTTTATATTTTTATGAAAGAAAGTAAATATCATGGTTTGAGAGGTTGGTTTAACTAATTAAACTAAATATAATCTAATCAACTAGTGATAACTTTATGATAAAAAGATGTATTTACTTAATCATGTACTACTCCTTAGATTGCTTCTCCTAATCCTGTTGCTTTGTCATACTTGTGATGATCTGTGTAAGTATTTCCTATGTCATGAACGAATTACACGAACCCACCATCTTTTTAATATTCTGTTAAGGCAACGCACAAGTAAGGTAGTATGAATTCTATTACAAGGCCCCTAAGAGTATATTAAATGCAATCGAAATATCTTAAGATGGATCAACCATATCAAGGGTAAGGTAGTAAGAAGACTATTACCGATGGTATTCTTTCTACACACTCGCGTTTCCCTAGACGTCTATGCCAATTTAATATCTTATGGCTAGTTTTCTAAAGCCTAACACGAACAACCATCACAAGAAGCAACATTAAAAGGATCTACAATCTAAGTTTCATACAATCATAAGTAAATACAAAAGAGGGTTTAGCCTAGAATGTTATAAAGAAAGCAAGAACATAAATCAATCAAACAACACATAGACATATTGAATTATTAAAGGTAAACAATCTTACTTGGTTAAAACATGGTTTAAGGTCAGTTACAATAGGGGTTTGAGGCCCTAAAAATGACCTAAAAGCTGCTAGAATGATTAGGGTTCGTCTCTCAAAAGTTATACAAAGTTACACACTTAAAACCCTAAAATCAGTTTTGTATATATAAGAAAAGCTTCACGACGGCGTCGTGTTGTAGTCGTGACGCCGTCGCTAAGTAGAATCTTCTAGAGCCGGTTTAAGTCAGCTACATCCTGACGCCGTCATCAAATCCATGACGCCGTCACCATAAAAATTCTGACGCCGTCACTTAAAGTTTGCGACGCCGTCTTCACGCTCTGTAAGCACAATTCTTCAAGATAAATGGTGTAGAGTCGTAGTCTTGTCTGTTTCTTCTCCAAATGAGTCTAAGTCACGTGTATTTCCTCCAAATGTCATCCAAGTGCTAAAAACCTGAAAACAAATAATTAAGCACATAATCTGGGCATATTTGCATGATTTAGGGGGTTAAATAACCCTGAAATAGTGTATAAAATAACACATCATCATGTTCCTATAGCCATCTTTGCAAATTCTAGGTAGGAAGTCCGGTTTAGAAATGGTGGATGATTGGAAAAGAAAAGACCTTAAGGTTTGGTCTGTTGATTCGGATGTTTCATAAATTCATGATTGTGTCCTATTTACAAGTGGGTGAGGTTGTGTTCAAGGATATTGAGGTTGTTCTCATTGAGCTGCTGAGACAATTTTCTGTTATGCATATGTCTCTCTATACATCTCGTATATCAAAATTCTCTAAATTTATTTATTGTTAGTATGATTATTACATCGTGTATACTTATTTGGCGGTAAGTTAGAGGATGCCCATAAAGTGTTTGATAAAATGAAGGTCCTTAGAATCATATCAAATTTCTTCGATTTGGGTTGTGTTTGTGTTTCAAACAGGTTAAATAAATACAAAGTTAGCTAAAAGGGTATGGTTCGAACATGTTTAAATTCACCCAAAGTATTTATCATGTCTACTAAAAATCGTCTTTATTTAAACATTTAGATCTATCATGTACTGAGATTGTTTTCTATTATACTCGACACATTATTATGTAGTAAGATTGTTTTTATATCAGTGCACACTTTAACATATTAATAGATCGATTATGCTTGTGTTTTTGTCTCTAATAGCTCAAAAAAGGGGAATGGGTCCAACAGGCTGAAGTCACCCAAAGTTTATTTTGTAATAAAAGTCGTCTTTATTCAAGGAGTTAGATGATTATTATTATGCTAGGATAGTTTCAATCACACTTGACACTTTATTATGTACTAAAAATGGATAAAAATTATCCACAGATCTATACTAAAACTATAACCCATTATCTAATATGTCCTTAACGACATGTATGTGGCATAGCTCTTAGGCATTGAACTATATATTTATGGATATTTTTTATGTGCACACCTCATCTCCAGGTTTGAATGGAAGAATGATGTCATTCATGATTTAACTAATGGTTGAAAGAAATTTATTTTTGACCTCCAAAGAGTTGTAGCCATAGCTTAGACTGACTTATATACTTTGAATAATTATACATAGATGGAACAATATAAAATTTAAACTACATGTATTATAGACAATATGTTGTAAGAAACTCATTTTTAAACATGAAATCTAAATGTATTTGATGACCAATATCATTTGTTGGGATTAAAAGCTTCTTGATGCTGTTTAGAAGTAATTGTTACTAAGGTTAGAGTTACTACTGCTAGTATATATTACTACTGTTAATAGAAGTTAAGACTGATCAGAGACTTAGAAGAAATACTACTAAGTAGTTAATACTGCTAGTATAAAAGTTACTACTGTTAGTGTAACTTAGTACTGTTAGTACTGCTTGAGTAAAGTTACAACTGTTAGCATAAAGTTAGTACTGATAGTGTAACTTAGTACTGCTGATGAAGAATGAAGAAAATATTCTAAGTAATTACGTCTGCTTGTATACATTTAGTGCTGCTAGAATAAAAGTTAATGCTGTTACTTACAACTGCTAAAGGATTACAACTGCTAGAAGAGTTTTTACTGTCAGAAGTATAAAGACAAGAGAAAGGGTTAAGATGAAGATTGTTTATCAAGATTACTTACGGGATAAGTATGAGATATTTTTGTAAAAGATACGTATAAGTAATTTGTTTAAAAGATCATGATAACTTAGGAAAATATTGTAAGCCTGTTAGGACTCCTTGGTGTATAAAATGAGGTCTTGGGGTATAGAGTTTAATGTACTAAATACACATACACATTCATACGTTTTTGATATATAGCTTCAAGGTTGTAAACCCTAGTACTACATAGAGTACTCGTATTATTGATAATAATAATATTGGAGCTTTTCAGTGATATCATTGTTTATACAGTTTACAGTTTCATTAATATTCTTCTAAGTATTAAAGAGTAGATTCCGCATACTCTTTAGTATTCAGAAAGTTTCTACCATAATTTTTTTGGATCTATCCAAAGTAACTTAATATTTACAAGCTAAGGAATCGATCTTACGTTGGGATCAACAAGTGGTATTAGAGCTTGTGTTCTGAAACTTTGATCTAGAAGAAACTAACAAGAAGAACCCTTTACTCACAAGGAAGAGATGGATCTAGAAACTGCTCAAACCACTACTACTGCAAAGTTTCCCCTTCTCAAACAGGGTGAATATGATATGTAGAGGCTCAGGATTGAGCAATATTTTCAAGTACAAGACTATGCTCTATGGGATGTCACAGAGAATGGAAACTCATTCAAACCAACAGCTCAAACAACAACAAATGCTGATGGTTCCTCAACTACATTAGTACCAGGTCCTATAACTACTGAAGAAAAGGCTCAAAAGAAGAATGATGTGAAGGCAAGAAGTATGTTACTGATGGCACTTCCTAATGACCATCTAATAACATTTAATCAGTACAAGGATGCTAAGACTTTGTTTGCTACTATACAAACAAGATTTGTCGTAATGAAGCCACAAAGAAGACTGAGAAGACTCTTCTGAAGCAAATGTATGAGAACTTTAGTGCTCCAAGCATAGAGTCTCTTGACTCTATTTTTAACAGGCTTTAGAAGACTGTAAGTCAGCTGGCTTTCTTGGGTGAATATTTCACAAGAATATCTCAATTTGAAATTTTTGAGAAGTCTGCCTTCTGAGCAAAATACTCATGTTGTGGTCTGGAGGAATAAACCTGATCTAGACATAATGAGCTTTGATGATCTCTACAACAATTTCAAGATTGTTGAACAAGAGGTTAAAAGAATTGCAAGCTCAAGCTCAAATTCTTAAAACATGGCTTTTGTGTTATCTCCTAGCAGTACTAATGAAGTTAATACTGCTTATGGAGTTAGTACTACTAACACTCAAGTTAGCGCTGCTAGCACTCAAGTTAGCAATGCTAGTACTCATGTTAGTACTGCTAACTTAAGTGATGCCACTGTTTATGCATTTTTGGCCAATCAACCAAATGGGTCTCAACTTGTAGATGAGGACCTTAAACAAATCCATGAAGATGACTTAGAAGAGATGGATTTGAAGTGGCAGTTAGCATTGTAGAGCATGAGGACAAGAAGGTTTTTCTAGAAAACTGGTAGAAATATCACTATTAATAGGAGTAACACAGCTGGATATGACAAGTCCAATATGGAGTGTTTCAACTGCCATAAGTTGGGACACTTTGTAAGGGAGTACAAAGGACCTAGGAACCAAGATAACAGGAACAGGAATCAAGACAGCTCTAGAAGGACTGTAAAGGTAGAAGAAACTTCTTCCAAAGCCATGGTGGCTATTGATGGAGCTGGTTTTGACTGGAGAAATATGGCAGATGATGAAGTCCCTACAAACATGGCTCTTATGGCTTTTTTAGACTCTGAGGTACATAATGACAAAACTTGTTCAAAAACCTGTCTAAAAAGCTTTGAAACTCTTAAAACTCAACTTGATGATTTAAGAATAGAGTTTAACAAATCTGAGTTCAATTTAGCTACTTATAAAAGAGGGTTAGCATCTGTAGAAGAGCAACTTGTCTTTTACAAAAAGAATGAGGTTATTTTTTGTGAGCAACTTGCTGTTCTTAAAAGAGATATCTCATATAAAGACTCAGAAATTAGTATGCTTAAAAGTGAGTTAGAAAAGCTTAAGCAAGAAAAAGAAAGCAATCAACTTAAAATTGAAAATTTTGATAATGCTTCTAAGAGTCTAGACAAATTAATAATAGGGCAGTCAGATACCTGAAAAAAACTAGAAAGTGTAAGGGGTTTGTTAGCTATAATGTTGTTCCACCTCCCCCTACAGGGTTATTTTCACCCCCAAAATTTGATTTGTCCAACTCTGGTCTAGAGGAGTTCCAACAGTCTGAATTTGAAGATTATGGGCCTAAGACTAGTAAGAGTGTTAGTAAAGATATTTCTAATGAGGTTAGGGAATCTCCTGATGCCCTATTGGTTAAGGAATTGGTGTTAGATGATAAGTTAAAAAAGAAAACTGTTTTCTACTCTACTGTTGCTATGATGGGAAATTTAGTGGAACTAAACAACAAGAAAAACCAGTTAGGAAACTAGTTAAGTATGCTGAAATGTATAGGTCATAAATTCCTAAGGGAAATCAAAAAAACTGGAATAATCAGAAGTCCGAACAACTAGGAAGTGACTTTGTATGTACAATAAAGCTTGTTTTTTTGTGGAAGTTTTGACCATGTGCAGGCTGACTGCAATTACCATACTAAAGGAAAGGGTGGTATCTAGGAATAATTATACAAGGGTGAATTACAATTATTCTGCTAAAAAGGCTCACCTTAGTGCTCACAGGAACATGGTTCCAAGAGCAGTTTTAATGCAAACTGGCCTAAGATCACTTAATACTGCTAGGCCTGTTAATATTGCCACGATCCCAAAACTACAGTTTTTAGTGCTAGACCATTGCCATGTTTTTTTAAATCAATACAATCAACTTGTAAAGTAGCCCTATCAAACAAGAAACAACATTAACTAACAAAAATTTTAGTCAAAAAGTTAATACTGCTAAGGGAAATTTTTATACTGCTAGGCCAAAAGCAGTTAATACTGCTAGGCCAAATTTAGCAGTAGTTAATGCTGTGAGGGAAAATCAGGTTAATGCTGTTAAGGCCTCAGCATGTTGGGTTTGGATACCTACCAAACTTAATAGTGCATTAATTACTTTGAAGAGACTAATTATTGATAGCACAGGCAGATCCAAGTCAGTGATGGCTTGGTCCCCAAAGGAAACAAATTTCCATATTTTTATGTGCAGGGTCATCTACAAAAAGAAGATCAAGGCTATGTTGACAGTGGATGCTCAAGGGATATGACAGGGAACATATCCTATCTCTTAGACTTCAAGGAATTTGATAGAGGATATGTGTAACACCCCCAAAAATGTGTCGAAGCGGAAATATGTCTGGGGGCGTTGCTTCATAATACAACAGCACAAGATACAAGAGAACGACCTCTAAATGTGTCGTTTGAAAAGTAATCTCGTTGATTTTCTTGAAATGGATATAAGACTTGTCCCATAATTGCATCAAACCAATAACCATTTTTAACCACTTTTAAACCTTAAACACAAAAATTATTCAATTCTTGTGTTAATAACCCATTGTGGCCGAATAGGGGTAAACAAAAACCATAACACATTGGATACTTACACAATCTTGTACAACAATTAGCTTATAAATGGAATGTACCAAGAAACTAATACCCTTTGTGTAAAAATCACACATAATCTCCTTTTGATCCAAGCCCTATCCGTCCACAATCCAAAACCACTAGAAAAATCTACACTAAGTACATATACATCAAGAGTTTAATTAAAACATGTCCTTAATATTCCTAGTTAACTTAATACACAATGGATAATAACCATTTGATCCTTTTGCCCTCTTGATACCCGCGACAAGCAAAGCACCAACACACAACCCATAAGATTTTCAAATCTTCAGAAATCTTGTACCTTTATCTTGTAATTAAGAGTTGTACTAGGAAGGTATTATCAATACCATCTGAGATTAACTAGAATCCTCAAAACCACCACTTAGGGCTCGGTTTGGCTTTGGATTAGAAACTAGGAAAACTAACTAACCTTAAGTCTATATAAACCCACTCATATTGGCACTTGACACTTCTTGAAAACTCCTAAACATTCTCCTAAGCAAAATCATCCTTATTTCTCCTCTTTGATTTTGGATCATACCATAACCGAACCTAAATAATTCGTCACATACACATCTAAGCTCACTCGAACATATAAGTGGTACTAAGGTCTTCATACAAGGTCATAAGAGGGTACACGAGCCAAGATTGGGTTAATCGATAAGCTTTGAAGCTTAGGGTTGATATACATTCGGGTATAACTCATCGGGTTGCCATCCTACTCGTTCCAATACATATTCAAGAAGCTAGGACCATTGTAAGTAGAGTGTTAACCCGTGTACATTCATACCTTATTCATTTTCTTATTGTCTAGACGTAAGGGTCACAGTTAACTTGTGCTTAACAAGTTAACGTGAGCATGAAAGTGCATGGTTCCACCCATGCATGGTTCACGCACTTATTATACGAGTATATGATCTTGTGTGGTGATAAAATGAGTAACATATATAAAACGAGGCTTAACAAGACTAGAGTTACATGTTTTCATTTAAAAACTAATTGCCAAAACCTATGCGTAAACACTTTACGTAAACTTGATAGTTTGGCTTGGGAAAGAGTATACAAATTAATTAGACGATTGCATGTGATGAATACGACCATTATGTGTGCTAAGCGAGCTTATTTTGATTTGCTAGGAATATTAACGAGCTTAATATCACTGCTAAGCTAAGCGGACCACTAACGGGCCTTGTTAGACCCAACAGTCCATTTACGGGAACGTCAATGGACACAACAGTCTGTTATTAGGGCCCTCAATCCTTATTAATAAAAAAAAGACCGTCGAACTTTGAGCTTATTGAAGAGTTAAAGGGCTTACTTAACTCGTTAGATTGTAAGACACACAGGAGAAACCTTATCGGGACACAAATGAGCTTAACAGCCCACCAGTGAAGCCCAAATAGCAGGCCCAATAGTCAAATAAGCTTTAACAGCTTATTGAAGAGCTAAATAAGAAAGTTAGGGCTTGTTAGAAGTAAAAAGTGCTAATGGAACCTTAAATCGAACAAGCCAAAGGCTTAGAATGCGTAAAACGAGCTCTTATGGGCCCAAAAGCCCGTTAAACCAGGCCCTATTTGGCTTATCAAAAAACCGAAATTGTGAAACAATCCTAAAACGATCCCAAGCTTAAAAACTTGGAAAATAAGTCGTATCATGTGTAAACTCTTTTTGGACCTATTCGAATTGAGCTAAATGGGCTAACGAGCCCAATAAGCTCAAATAAGCTCATCCGAGCTTATTATTAAGCCAAACAGTTTCATATAAGCTTCTATAAGCCAAATGAGAACTTATGCGCTTTTAGAATATTAATTTGACCATTAATTTGCTTAATGGACTTTAACGAGCCCACTAAGCCCAATAAGCCTAAATAAGCTCATCCGAGCTTATTTATAAGCTGCCACAGCTTGTGTAGCTTGTTGGAGTCTAATGAAACCTACTGTCACTTGTAGAACTTAATTGGGCTTAAAATGCGATTTTTACAAGTTAAGGGACTAAAAGTGTCAAATTGTAAACTTAAGGGTTAAAACTGTCAAAACTAAATTTATAAAGTTTAGGGACTGTTTTGTCACTTCTGAAACTTAAGGGACTGTTTTGAAAGTATAAGGACCTAAAGTGTAATTTTTGTAAAGTTAAAGGACTAAAGGTGTAAATGTGGAAACCTAAGGGTTTAAAATGTAAATATTATATTTTCATAAACATAGGGACTATTTTTGTAAATATAGAAAAACCTAAGGGTATTTTATGAACGGAAGTGATTTTAATAAACACATAGCGAATCGGACATTTAAAAATATAATCGACATCATATCAAATTAAAACACGACTTAATAAATATGTATATTTGTTAATAACGTTTATGCATATACTTGAACGTGTGTAGTCGTATACCTTCCCAAGTGCCATCAAGTAAAGACAAATACAATAAACATGTGCACCACCACTTAAGTGATAATAGTATATATGAACTAGCAATTTATTGTAGTTTATGCATTAAGTCGTTAGCCTAAAGTTGTAGACTAAGACTGGCCGTATTTACTTAGGTATTTGATGGTGTGATTCAATTATGCATACATGGATATTATTTTTATTCATTCACAGAGGACTACCTACAAAGGTGAGTTCATAGCCCCGTGCTTTACAATTATTTAAATGTTTTACATCTTTGGGGTGAGAACATGCTTTGTTTTACAAATTGGACGCAAGAGTACATTTTATACAATGATTACGTGTTTTGCCTAAGTAGCGATAACCCAGTGAGCCCTTTATCATGAACTGTCAGTTAATAGATTGTAAGCACCAGCATTATAAATAGATCTATTTGGGATTGACATCCCCGTTTGGGTGAGTAGCGCTCACTGTGCCGGTTTGCCGAACAACAAACGTATACCATGTAGGATTTGGGATGTTGCGGGTTAGAACATCATTCACGGGCGAATATTGGTAATTTATTGCATTCATACATGTCGAGCTTCAGTGTCATGAGCTTAGGAAAATGTAATTACTTTTTATGATGTTTGCATCTGTTGCTTAATCATACACTTGGAAATCTTGCGGTTCTACAATTGATTTACATAAACCTATGAATTCACCAACTTTATGTTGACGTTTTAAGCATGTTTTTCCCAGGTCAATAAGGCACGAGGTGCCTAGATACATTAGGGGTTACCCTTGGAGAGAGTCAATACTAAAGATTTGGGTCGTATTACATTTTGGAAATATTTGTTATAAACCGGAATCTTTACTTATATTGTCGAATAATTTGAAGCCATGAGCTTATGTAATGAACAAGTATTTTGTTAATCCAATGTATCTTTTAAAAAAAATGACATGTTTAGTGGTCGTTCTCATATCATGTCTAATTAGATCATAAAGGAACGCCTAGGATATACAATATCCACTGCAACTCCAGATTGGGGGTGTTTTTACAGATTGGTATTAGAGCCAAGGTTATAGAGAACCAGTCATAAAGTTTTTTTCTATGACATAAACTATTTTTCAAACAATGCATTCACAAATGGGGTTTGCACGGGACATACATACAATGGTTGTTTGCAATCTAACATATATGCTTACATGGCATACACTGTTTTAGCATTAATAGTTTACTAAGTGCTTGCATGATTAATATACGAGTATATAAATTATATTACGTATATTACTATAAGAGTCCTAAAATTAATACTTATATAAGTTATTTTTGTTTTTTTTACAACAGTCATGTCTTCTACAACATCTGCGGTTACCTACACTTCCGTCTACACCGATTATGAGTCAGGGAGGGTATTTTGGGGAGATGAAGAGGAGCTGTCGGACAGTGGTCCTCCACGAGTCATCATATATAGATACATCGTACTTGGATACGACGGACTCCCGCTACAACCAGTAGCCCCACCGTCACCAGACTTCATACCAGGCCCAGAGGATCCACAGACACCGCCAGTTCCTCAAGATGAGGAGGAGCGTGAGCGTATGATCGTACAGGCACATGGCCTTGACTACGTGCCAGAGCCTATATACCCCGAGTATATACTAGAGGAGGATGACCATGAGTTTTTGGCTGAGGAACAGCCATTACCTCCTATTGATTCACCCACTGCTGAGTCACCTGGATATATTACTGAGTCAGATCCAGAGGAGGATCCGGAGGAGTACGAGGATGATGAGACAGAGGATGGTCCGGTTGACTATCCCATGGACGGGGGAGATGATGGAGATGATGACGACGGAGATTCATCTAGGGATGACGTCGATGATGAGGACGAGGAGGAGGAAGAGGAGCACTTAGCTCTGGCCGACTCTGCTGTTGTTATACCTACTGTTGAGCTTGTTTCCCCACCTGAGGGAACAGAGCATGTTATACCACCACCCTCCACCGACATTTCTACCACTGGAGTTAGGATCACTGTCCGGCTTCAGGCTTCCATATCCCTTACACCAGAGGCAGAGGTTGAGAGACTTCTAGCCATGCCTACTCCATCACCATCACCACCTATCTCACTATCACCACCCTCTGCAGGGGAACGCCTTGCTAGGTGCACAGCCTCATCTGCACATTCATCACCACCACCTGTGCCACCCAAACCCAGACACTCAGGATAGCCTCCACTCAGGCCCTGATTGATGCAGTTACTGCCGCATTACCATCACCTCCACTACCACCACTACCACCCTCTCTATACATACCACCACCTGTTGACCATAGGGATGATCTTCCCGAGTCCGAGCAGCCACCTCGCAAGAGGTTGTGTTTGTCCGCTCTAGGCTCCTGGTATGAGGTCGGGGAGAGTTCTACTGCTAGACCTACTAGAGGTCAGGGGATATATTATGGGTTTGTCAGCACCGTAGATGCTGAAGCGAGACGACAGGGGATTAGTGAGGTTGTGTATGGTATTAGGGATACTTGGGTAGATCCAGCAGAGGCAGTTCCTAAGATAGCACCTATGACTGTGGGAGAGGTCAATACTAGGGTTACAGAGCTTGCTGAGCTCCATGAGCGTGATACACAGGACTTGTAGTTAGTTATGAAGAATTTTTAAAAGCTAACAGGAAAGGAAGCTAAAGTGTTTGAAAGAATCCTCTCAAAATCAAAGAGCTTTAATTCAAGAAACTTAAGATTTGAAGGTAAATCATAAGTTTAGGGGAGGATTGTTGGGAATTAAAGAGCTTCTACAAGATAATGCTGCTGAAGGACTTAATACTGCTAGTAGTAATAGTTAGTACTGCTAGTTATAGTTAGTACTGTTAGTACAATGTTAGTACTGTCAGTATATAGTTAGTACTGTTAGTTAGTATATTAGTGCTGCTTATGAGATATGTATGAGATAAATTAGGAATAGATATGCATGATCTCTGCATAATCTCCTAACGCGTTTTGTAAGCCTATTAGGGTTTTCCTTAGTGTATAAAAGGAACCCTACGGCATAGTTAGACATATCTCTTTTTCATATACTTTCATAGTCGTCCAATTCATATAATAGTTAGAGTCTTTCATTGTAAGGCAAAACATATAGTTGTTTTGTGGTTTGTTCAATATATTGAAAGCTTTGTGAAAGTTCTGTGTTCATTGTTTGATTGTTTCTTCTGAGTATATAAAGATTAATTCCGCATAGTCTTTATATATACACCACAAGGTTTCTAATCTAGTTGTTTAGATTTATCTAAGCTAATAAAAGATCCATTCAATTGGAACCAACACATATAGACATAAGATTCGACTTCATAAAAGAGCAAGTTGAGAATGGAGTAGTAGAGCTTTACTTTGTCAACACTGAGTATCAGTTAGCGGACATCTTCAATAAAGCCCTTTCCCGAGATATAATTGAATTTCTTATCAACAAGCTGGGAATGCGAAGTCTTACGCCTGAACACCAACCCAAACAACATGACTCCAGAATCCATCCAAAGCAATGATTGACCAGGCTCTTCTGCGAAACTCCACCAATGGAGATGGAAGCCACAGTTCACACGGGGATAACCGAAGGAATGTGCAAACTGCGCGCCCTTGTTTTTACGCTGACTTCATGAAGTGTCAACCTTTGAACTTTAAGGGGACTGAAGGCGTGGTCGGTATGGGACTGGTGGATTGAGAAGATGGAGTCAGTTTTCAATATCAGTGGTTGTGCTATTGAGAATCAGGTGAAGTTTGCCACCTGCACTCTGTTAGGTGCTGCTTTGACTTGGTGGAATGGTCAGATAAGAACCTTAGGTCCTGAGGCATATGCAATGACTTGGGAAGTACTCAAGAAAAAGATTACGGTCAAGTATTGTCCGCAGGGTGAAATCAAGAAATTAGAAATCGAGCTTGTGGAACCTAAAGGTCAAGGGGAACGATGTTCCAGCATACACTGAACAAAAGTGAACGTTTCCAAGAGCTAACCCTGATATGTACCAAGTTTGTTGCCAACGAAACCGAGAAGGTTGACAAGTACATCAGTGGACTTCCTGACAACATATGGGAACGTCAAATCTGCCAGACCCAAGACGTTGGATGAGACTATTAAGTTGGCCAACGACTTGATGGATCATAAACTCCGCACCTACATAAAAAGGCAGTCTGACAACAAAAGGAAGGCTAATGATTCATCCAAAAACAACCATGGTCACCAACAACAACCCTTCAAGAGGCAGAATGTCGCCAAGGTCTACAATATGGGTACAGGCGATAAGAAGCCACATGCGGGATCTTTGCCCAAGTGCACCAAGTGCCATTTTCACCACAATGGCCCGTGCACCCAGAAGTGCCACAAGTGCAACAAAGTAAGGCACTTTGCTCTCGATTGCAGGAGTACTGGTTATACAAATGTTGCTAATACTCAGAAGGGCAATGGGGCAGCTCCCAAAGGGAATGATTGTTTTGAGTGTGGAGCACCAGGGCATTTCAAGAGAGATTGTCCTAAGTTGAAGAATAAGGATAGAAGGAATAGGAATACACAAGGCTGGGTGTATGCAGTTGGGAATGTAGAGAAGAGAGGGAATGCATTGAGAAAACCGGATTCCAATGTTGTTATAGGTATGTTTCTCTTAAATAACTACTACACATCTATCTTATTCGACACTGGTGCCGATAGAAGCTTTATATCCACTACATTTAGTTCCCTGATTGACATCGTCCCAACTCCATTAGATAATAGTTATGATGTCGAATTAGCTGATGAGAAAATAGTCGGGATAGACACTATTATACGAGGTTGCACATTAAATTTCTTAGACCATCCGTTTCACATAGATCTAATGCCCGTAGAACTGGGTAGTTTTGAAGTCATTATCGGTATGGACTGGTTAAGAAGATGTCACACCATTGATCGTGTGCAATGAGAAACTCGTTCAAGTTCCCTATGGGAATGAAACTTTGACTTTTTATGGCAATGAAAGTAGCAACGAGAAAGAATCTCGGTTGGCAGTTATCTCATATTCAAAGGTTCAAGAGTACATGGTGAAGGGATGCCAGGTCTTTTTGGCGCAGATATCCGCCAAGAAAGAGGAGGACAAGTCGGAAGGAAAACAAATTAAGGACATACCAATCGTCCGAGACTTTCCTGAAGTGTTTCTCGAGGACTTGCTGGGTCTTCCTCCGGCTCGACTAGTGGAATTTCATATCGATCTGATCCCAGGAGCCGCGCCCGTAGCTCGAGCACCGTATCGATTGGCTCCATCCGAAATGAAGGAATTATCAGAACAATTACAAGAGCTTTCCGACAAAGGATTCATAAGGCCTAGTTCCTTACCTTGGGGAGCCCCGGTCTTGTTCATCAAAAAGAAGGATGGGTCATTCAGGATGTGCATTGACTACCGTGAGTTAAATAAACTGACAGTGAAGAATCGTTATCCACTCCTGAGGATCGATGATTTATTTGATCAACTCTAAGGATCCAGTATTTATTCGAAGATAGATCTGAGATCGGGTTATCACCAGCTTAGAGTACGAGAGAAAGACATTCCAAAGACGGCATTCCGAACTCAGTATGGTCATTATGAGTTCCAGGTTATGCCATTTGGACTGACAAACGCACATGCGGTATTCATGGACCTCATGAACCGAGTATGCAAGCATTACTTGGATAAGTTCGTAATTGTCTTCATCGATGACATACTTATTTATTCAAAGGACAAGAAAGAGCATGAAGAACATCTTAAGGCCATTTTGGAATTGCTTAAGAAGGAGAAGTTGTATGCCAAGTTTTCAAAATGTGAATTTTGGATTCCGAAGGTACACTTTCTCGGGCATGTCATTGATAGCAGAGGCATACATGTGGACCCAACAAAGATAGAATCTATCAAAGATTGGGCATCTCCTAAGACACCAATGGAGATCCGCCAATTTTTAAGTCTTGCTAGTTACTATCGAAGGTTCATCGAAGGATTTTTGAAGATTGCTAAATCAATGACGAAACTTACTCAGAAAGGAATCAAGTTTGACTGGGGTGAAAGGAAGAGAACGCATTTCAGTTAATAAAGCAGAAGTTGTGTAGTGCGCCAATTCTGGCTTTATATGAAGGGAGCGAAGACTTTGTGGTCTACTGTGATGCGTCACACAAAGGTTTAGGTGCTGTATTGATGCAGAGAGAGAATGTGATTGCCTATGCTTCTCGACAACAAAAGTTTACAATAAAGAACACACCACTCATGAATTTAGAATCTTGGGATCGGTGATATTTGCTCTAAAGATATGGAGACACTATCTATATGGAACCAGATGCACCGTATTCACCGACCATAAAAGCCTACAACACATTCTCGATCAAAAGGAGCTTAACATGAGGCAATGCCGTTGGCTAGAATTGCTGAGTGATTACGATTGTGACATTCGTTACCACCCGGGGAAGGCAAACGTAGTGGCCGATGCGTTGACCCATAAGGGACGGATCGAGCCATTACGGGTTCGAGCCTTAGTTATGACTATTGGCTTAAATCTTCCCAAACGAATATTAGAAGCTCAGATCGAAGCCTAGAAACCAAAGAATCTTATGAATGAAGATGTAGGCGGCATGATCAGAAAGGATATACCCAAGGAGAAATTGGAACCATGCGTCGATGGAACTTTGTGTTTAAACGGCAGGAGTTGGTTACCTTGCTATGGCGACTTAAGATCCGTAATTATGCATGAATCCCACAAGTCGAAGTATTCTATCCATCCCAGTTCCGAAAAGATGTACCAAGA
>BQNB010069315.1:0-18911 GCA_026074375.1 Tanacetum coccineum | reverse complement strand
TGGTATGTTGAAGTTAGCTATGATACTCTGATTTTTGGATAGGATTGTTTGAAGTTGCCATTAAACAACTTTCTTATTGTCACAACACTTGAAAAATATCTTACACTCTGTATTTAAGAATAAAAGGCTTCAATAACTTCTGATTTTCAAGAATCTGGAGAAGAATATATCCCACTTAAAAAAGGAGAGAAGATTAGAGCATCTGACATTCTGACCCGTTTTCCAGTAGAAGTGTGTGAAGCAACTCCCTCATACGTTGTCAAAGATCTTGATATTATACAAAGAGACATATGAAAACTAGGATTTTGTTTTAAATGAAGAAAGAGCAGTCAGGTTTCATATGACCAGTTAGAACCTTCATAAATCTGCTATATACAACTTGTTTTTCTCTAAACCAGAAGTTACAATATCTAATATGTCACCACAACGATATGTCTTGAGTTATATTTCGGAAAATATAAATCCTGTAATTCGGATGTTACCAAGATCTTGAAAAATTTGTAACAAATTTTGAGGTTTTCATATATCTAATTGACATAAATCAGGCAATCGATGAGAAGATTCAGTCTCTTGATTACAAGAATTATAAGGCAGAGATTAAAACTGCTGATGCGCAAGATTCACACCAGGCAGGGGTTATTGTTCTAGTGACAGGATCCTTAACTGGGAAAGATAATGTCAAAAGGAAATTTGCACAAACGTTCTTTCTTGCTCCACAAGAAAAGGGATATTTTGTTCAAAATGATGTTTTTAGGTATGTTGACGAAACTGATCCGTTAGAGACAACCTCTGCATCTGTCGGGAATGTTGTAGACAGTGGTTCAGTAGATCAGGCAGTACTAAATGCAGGTTTGTTCTAAATTCCTCAGAGCATAAAAGTTAGAGGTGGCAGTTTCAACCCACTTGCTTATGAACGGGTCGATTTGGGCTGTGTTTTTACACAAACGGGTCAAATAGTTAGAATATAATGGTTTTTTTTTTTTTAATATTTAGACATTACTGCAATGATGTTTTTGTAATCATTATTAGCACCTTAATCATTTTATAAACTTGTCAAAAAAATGTTAGCATATATATATGACTAGCATCCTCAAGTCCAATGGAAGTTTGCAACAATTGATCACTCTTATGTAAACAAAATAAACGGAATTGTGGACTTAACCTAGAAGTATCGGTTTTGTTAGTTATGATGATAGCTTTTTATTATCTATAAGGGAAAACATAGCATATAAATATTTACATATTTTCATATGTTTCAGAGGTGACTCATGTTTCAAATAATAGCACATATGATTCTACAACAAATTCAGTAGCTAAGGATCTCGATAATGAGCCAGAAGTCTGTGACCCTGAGGATAATGGCGGTTTAGGGTCAGGCCTTGAGGAAGAAGTTGTGAATGAACCTGCTTCCGTTCAGACAATCTCAAACGAAACGAGTTCTGTTCGGAAACCTGATTCCTCTGCAACCCAAGAGGAAAAGAAATCATATGCTTCAGTTGTGGGTTTATGTCAGTTACATTATGTAATTCCAATTTGCTGATTTATTATTTTTTTTAACTTGGTTTGTATATTTAACTGGATTTACAGTTAAGGGTAAACAAGATTTCCGGAGCATCTGCTTCTGGCAATGTTCAGTCGAGTGGTTTGAGGTGGGCCCCTGCAAACACTGATCAACACAAACCAAGGCCCGCAAAGCCTTCACCAGAACCAGAAACATCGGCCCCTGTGTCTGTTAACGGTCCTGAAAGCAATAACACACTTGACGATGGTAACAAAGGTATTTTCGTATTCATCTACTTTCGTGAAATAATCAAATTAATTTTCTCATAAACTGATTTTGACCTGTTATTAAATTTTGTGAGGTTGTGAGTGCATGTACTAATGTTATTTTACTGGGATTTAGTTGAAGGTCACTCCATATATGTACGCAGTTTGCCTATGAATGCAACGGTCACACAACTTGAGGAGGAATTTAAGAAGTTTGGTCCCATTAAAAGCAATGGTGTCCAAGTCAGAAGTAACAAGGTTTGTTTTCTAATGAGTCATGTGTTTGATCACATTGAAATCGGTATGGTCTAGATTTATCATTAAAATTCTTTCTTATTTTCCTTATTTCGAGCAGCAGGGATTTTGTTTTGGTTTTGTCGAATTCGAGTCATTGGATTCCATGCACAGTGCCATAAAGGTATGACCTTGATACCCTGTGTGTTTTTGCTTTGGTTTTAGAAAAATAATTAACCCTCTTTTGTTTCGTAAAATTTGTATCCTGATTTCTTGCTTGAGCTTAAACAGAATCCTTGTGATATACACTGTACACCTTTTCTTTATTGTCTCCCTATAAATGAGGAGAAAATTTCACATTTTTCTACCAGATCTACCTAATGAAAACAACATATGGCGTTAAATACGAAACTCCCCACCAACTTTCAACAGTTTTAAACTTTATTATCGAAACAAATCTATAACCAAATTTTTTTTACTTCTCACTCGGTTTGAATGCATGCATACTTGAAACAGTCCAAATATCTGAATATATCTATGTATGTCTCAGATGAGCGACTAGTCCTCTAAAATAAAGTGACATTGTGACACTAAATTTGTTAACCTCGAAAAGATTACCACTTAATGTACTTTTGAACTCCATGATATGGTATGTCCAATTAGGTCTCTATCTCACAAACAAGTCTCATAGTAAATAGGATGGCTCCAAAATTCTATATGTAAGTAATGAATGAGGATGGCTAGAGTATGAGTAAATTGTAGATATAAACCCCTGTTTAGCAGAAAACATTGGTATGAAGTACTAATAGGTGTTCAGCAGGAACATTGATATAAACCCCTATATAGCAGGAACAAATTTCTGAGCCTCCCCTTGTAGCAGCAGAGATTGATAGTGTCTTTGTATCTTTGGATGCTTTAAATCGTTCCCTAAAGGTACTTTATGTGGGAGAGATGGTTTGAGGGCACAACATATCTTAGATCCTCTATGTTGAGAGGGGTACTGCCACATATCTCTTAGTGGGCGATCACCTCCGTCGTTAATTTGCGGTTAGCGGGAAGGTGTTCGCCTATTTTGGCAGCATTTGATCCTCTCACGCCACTCCTTAAACTAGATAACGGGATTCGGCCTATTGCAGTAGGCACTATATGGAGACGTTTGGTTTCAAAGGTTGCTATGAAAGGTGTTGGTAAAGAAATGTCGAAGTACGTTAGTGATTTTCAGATTGTTGTCGGAGTATCGGGTGGCGCTGAGGCTGTTTTACATAGCGTCATAAGGGTGTCGAGTGAATATTATAATGATGGGTCACTAAAGGGACGGAACAGGGGGTTCCCGCGGGTTCCCGGGAACTCCATGGATTTTTCGATTTAGTGTTAATTTTTGAAAAAAACATTGATTTTTCCTAAATGCATCTTAGATGCACCTGGTCTGTCAAAATGTGTTTCTGATATTAAGGTTCAAAAATTTTTGTGCATTCGGCCATATCGCTTTATGTCACGCCTTAAAAAACGTCATGACTCGCCATGGCTCATAAGGCGTGAGGCTTGGCCATGCCGCCACGCCACGCCTCACGCTATTTATAACCTTGAATATCATACATAAGTTACATATGTGAGAAAGCATGTGCATTTTGTCGAGTCTTAGTTGTCATCATAAAGAGGTTAACTTCTTCAAGATCTCAAACCTGCATATGTTGTGTACAGGGACGGAACCAGGGGGTTCCCGGGAACCCTATGGATTTTTTCGATTTAGTGTTAATTTTTGAAAAAAAAGTTTATTTTTCCTAAATGCATCTTAGATGCACATGATATTAAGGTTCAAAAATTTTTGTGCACTCGGCTATATTTTGTCCTGGTTTCGTCCCTGGGTTCAAGTCCTGCTTAAGACACGTGCGATAGATTTGTGGTTAAATATTGTGAGATAGTTAAATTTGTCGTTCTAAAAAGAATAAAAAAATCACAAGGATGGGTCTCTTGCGATGCTTAGATTATCGATAGATCGTCATTACTTCACCGGATTAGGGTGAGGTGTCCCTTAATTTCATTATGGGTAGATTTCTTATATTGGCAGACAACTATAGGAAACATACCCATCTTGTCACTCAGTAAGGCGACCTATTCATAGAGGTGGAAGGAAAACGAGCAACAAGCTCCACCGCTAGCCTTTTTGGATAGCAAAACTAATTCTTTTGAAAACAATATTTGTGTATCTAGGTGTAATAACATTAGTATGCATAACTCGTTCGACTCTGGTGAGGAGCTCTATTGGACTCTGGTGAGGAGCAATATCGCCTTAGGTGCAAGGAAACCAAACGTATCAAACGCGAAAGGAATAAGCACGTGTTGATTTACGATGCATGCTTTCTTGTGTTTTGTTACTTTTCACGAGGTGACTTTCAAAGCAACCTGTCCCACTATAAAACCCCGACTACTTAAACCTACGAGAGGAGAAACCTCGGTTAGATCCAAACACACATGTTTCCATCAAACCCATCCAAAAACCAAAACGTCAGTCGTCCATTTGAGTGTGGATCTTCCATCTAACGGGTGAGCCAAAAAGCTCACATGTGCTTCTTTCTTGGCGGAGATCCCGACACGCCTACATAAGTTAAAAAAGACGTCCCTAACCATATAATGTCGGTATTTGAAGCCCGGGTGCTTTTTACAATGAATCGCATGTTCCCCAAAGGAATCCAAACATCCCTTGCGACAAAATGGGCATATCACATCAACATGAAATAATGGAATCATGAGGCGATACTTAAGGATAGTACGTTATTCTACTGGTGACATATGTGTTGACCTAGTCCGTCTATGGGGATAACTAGTAGAAAATCCTGAGCATGTGGAGCGCGTAGGCACTCAAGCTCCATATCCTTGACCATTTCATTATAAAGGGCACTAGCGAGTGTTTGTTGGGCTTTAGAGGGGTCGTTGTCCTTAATAGTGAAACCGCTTGTAGCACCCAAGATTGGGCCCTCGAGGCCATATAAGCATAATAGGAAACCACTTTTGCCGAGTATGAACCCAAACCACCAAATCGAATGGGTAAAGAAGCGAGTCACCACTACCAACCACCATGTTCTAGATTGACCTACGCAATCCTTTGTATAAGAACAAAGCCGACTGCTGCATGTGTACAGGTTGACAAGTCCTTAAAACAAAAAAGAGTGTGGCAATACCCATAGATCGGGGCAAAAGGAGCTTAGTGTGCAGAAGACTCATCAAATCAACAGAATTCGTAGCTCTCCTTATAGCCAACCTGCTAATAAAATATGTGTCTATACTAGCAGCTCCCTAAGAAGCTTCACACCTAATGATGTCCTGTGAATATGTGAATATCAATAGGAATAAACCCTTACGAAGCTTCATACCATTACATGAGGACCGAAATATCTTTGTTTTTCTATATTAAGTTCAAGACCAAAAAATCTAGACCACTCACCCTTATAATGTGTAACACCGTGGCCTTCTGAATCTCTAATAACGGTCCATAATCAAGATACCAAGCATGAAGAAGAAGCTTGCAATTGTCTCTGATGTTATGTATTAGCGGGTGCAATACAAGAGCAAAAAGAATAGATTGACCTTTTCAAAGAAAACATGAATGTGGTATACAAATGGATTGACCATTTCTGAATAAGTGTTGTATACAACTAAAACCGGTTGCCAATCCTTAGGGATTACTATAAGCCAAGATTAATGATTACAATAGACTTGAAGTTTATCGCATTATACGAGTAGAATATACAGTAACTTTCGGTTAATCGCACACGTACTCACGCATACACATTTGACTAGTTTCCATAGATGTTGGCCGTAGTTCGATAAAATGCATCAAAAGTTTAATCAACAAGTTTCTTTCATAAACATGCAATTTTCTCATCCGAACCTTACCGAAATCTAGTTTTCGAACATATGATCACCAAAATCCTTGTCTAAACTTTTACTACCCACAAAGTGTTTGTGAAAATGTCTCGACTAAAAAACATATATGAAACACATCATCTTCTTCCCAAACCCATTTCACATATTTCAATCATTCTATTTCCCAATTAATAATGGGTTTCATAAACATAATTAATGGGTTTATTTCTTGAAACCCTTGTTTTGTACTTTTCCCTCTTCAATTTCAAATGCCATTGTTTACGACAATTTATCTCTACTCGTATAATGCGATAAACTTCAAGTCTATTGTAATCATTAATCTTGGCTTATAATAATCCGTAAGGATTGTTAGCACAATTTGTATTCGGTGTTAGTTTTATACAACATTTGTTCAAAGAAGGTCAATCCATTTGTATACCACATTCATGTTCTATTTGAAAAGGTCAATATATTCTTTTTGCTCTTGTACACCCGCTAGTACATAAGATGAGACACAATTGCAAGCTTCTTCTTCATGCTTGGTATCTTGATGACGAGACCGTTCAGAAGAGGTGGCGGCCAGGGTGTTAGACATTATAAGGGTGAGTGGTCCTGGTTTGGGTCTTGAAATTAATATAAAAAAACAGAGATATTTTGGCCCTCGTGTAATGGTACGAAGCTTCGTGAGGGTGTATTCCCTGTCGGAATCCGGGGGTGAGGAGAGGTGCGAATGTTGTTGATATGATGAGTCTTCTTCCACCGTTTCATGACCCACAAAGGGAGCTCCTTTTGCTTGGGTTTGTACTCGGCAAAATGTGGTTTCAACCTATGCTTTTGTGGCCTCGAGGGGCTGCTACAAGACCACATCTTACGTGACAATGACATATGTTGTATGGATAGTGATTATGTTTGTGCTCAGGCTTGTCTTCGTGATACTATTCCAAGCTATGATTTTAGCGGTTTCACTAAAAAGGACACCGACCCTTCTAAAGCCAAATAAACATTGGCGAGTGCCCTTTTTAGTGAAAAGCTCAAGGATATGAAAGTCTTACTTCAACATGACTGAGACACAAAACGGTTTGAGTGTCTACGGGCACCACATGTTCAAGATTTTCTACTAGCTATCCCAATAGATGGGCTAGGTCAACATATGTCACCAGTAGAATATCGTACTATCATTAAGTATCGCCTCATGTAGCCATTATTTCCGGTTATTGCGATATGCCCAGTTTGTCGCTAGGCGGATTCTTTTGGGAAACATGCGGTTCATTGTAAAGAGCTCCCGAGCTTCAAGTACCGACACGATATGTTAGGGACTTCCTTTTTGACGTATGTAGGCGTGCCGGGATCTCTGCCAAGAAAGAAGCACATGTGAACATTTTACCCGTTGGATGGAAGAAGATCCACACTCACGCAGGACACCGGCGGCTGATGTTTTGGTTTTTGGATGGTTTGGAGGGAAATATGCGTGTGTGGATCTTACCGGGGTTGTCCTCTCGTGGGTTTGAGTAGTCGGGGTTTTACGGTGGGATATGCTGCTTTTAAAGCCGCCTCGTGTAAAGTGACAAAGCACGAGAAAGCTTGAAAATCAACAAGTGTATATTCCTTTCGCGTTTGATACCTTTGGTTTCCTTGCTCGTGAGGCGGTGGAGCTCCTTAACAGAGTCCAACGAGTTATGCATAGTAATGGTATGACACCTAAATCCACAAATCTTGTTTTCAAAAAATTTAGTTTTGCAATTCAAAAAGAGGTAGCTACGGAGCTTGTTGCTCGTTTTCCTTCCACCTTTAATTATAATGGCATTGAACAATAAATTGCTCATGTCTAAATTAATATGCTTTAAATCATGTTAACCATTACATATACAAACGACGTGGTTTTTCTGAGACTTGTTTAATAATACCAACACTAAAATGCTGGTGGGGGTTAAAAGGACCAAAACTTATGGTTCGAAACTTTGACCTTAATAAATATTTAGTGTGTCAACAATTATGTTATATCAATAATAGCCTAAAATTGTGTATATGATATGATATGCTTTATTAGTCTACATGTGCTCAATATCTGGAATCACTTTTAGGCACCTTCTATCACAATCGGCAATCGCCAAGTGGTTGTTGAAGAAAAGCGAACTACAACACGAGGTAACTGGACAGTCCTTCCTCAATATCTTTCCAAAAAATTCAATTCATCATTGACCTTATTAATCCATGTTAATTTCTTTTTTCAGTAGGCGCAGATGGCGCTGGTGGTGGAAGAGGAAGGTACTCTTCTGGAAGGAATGGTGGTTTCAGGGGCCGTGGTGGATACTTTGGTGGTCGAAGCTTTGGCAGAAACGAGTCTAGATACCAAGGTGAGTTTCGCAACCGTTCAAAGGGTCCCACTGGACGCAGTTCAGAGGTCTATAAGCGAGTTGATCAAAACGGGGGTAGCAGAATCACTAATCAACCAAGTAAAGATACTGAATCCACACAGTAATCACAAGTAAACAAGCCTCCAATCAAAATTTTGACCATAAATTCAGATTTACTGTTCTCTTTAGGTTTTGTTAGTTCCATTTGTATATTCAGTTGCACAAATATGTGATCTATTATAGACCATTGGTATTTCGTTTTTGAATATTTACAACACCTTTTTGCAAGAATTAGAAATATTTCCGCAAATCTTCATGCAATTCTTACCCCACCAGTATGCAGGTTTCAAATTGCGAACAACATAAATGACCATGAAAACATACTTGAACTTGACTGCTTGTGATTTATTCAAGTGGCACAAAAATATGATCTTTTATAGACTTGGTATTTTCAATTTTTACGACAAATTTTGCAAATATTTGTGTCAATGCAATGCGCAATTCATAGTCTCATACTCTAACAACCTGCAAATTTCACGGATTTATATTGCATACAACACAAATGACCATATAAATACACTTCAACTTGACTTTTGCAAATTAGACACAAAATTTGAAGCTGCAAAAGCAGCAGAACCACCAACAACACTAACAAGTGCAACAGCAACCTGAACCCCGATTTCCCATGGGTAATCCTCTGGTACCAAATACACAAAAAGAGGACCCAATGCCAACAGGATTAAGCTTAGGGTCTGTAGAGCTGATGGTGTTGATGGGTCTGTTGCAGCTGAAAGGACTCCAAGCTCTTCGGCTTTTGAAAGCAACCCGAGTTTTTCTATTGATGATAGTGAAAAACCGGCCTTTTCTGCTGCTGAAAGCAAACCGGCTTTTTCGGCTTTAGTTAGCAGTTTTAGTTTTTCTACATTTGTGAGGAGTTTGATGCTTGATGTTGTTGTTGATCTTTTGCTCCCTTCACCCTTCATTGTTGCAGCCTGTGTTTGATGGTGAATATGAAATATAGAGTTAATTAGAGTAATTGCAATCTTTTTAGTCTCATCAATCATTTTTGTCATTTAAGGTGCGTTTAGCGTTGTTCATTAAGGCTGTAGATAAATTTGGTGCGTTGAAAACTTTAATCCCAAGACAAAAACCCGAACCCAAATCTTTAAACTCCAGTCTTCTGCTCCTATGGTGGTTTACGTCTTTGAGCAGATGTTCCACTTTCAACTTATTCTTACGATCATATATTCATATGGGAACCGGTTAATTCAGGTTGTAATTTATTGATAACAGATCATTAAAAGAAGGGCCAAATAAATTAAACGGGTTAAGCGGGTTGAAAGCCACAGAAAACAAATTTTAATTTAATTAATGATCCATTTTAAAATTTACCCAATTGCCCATTTGCCAAGATTAGCTTCGCTTTTTGCATTTCTCATCTTATCTACAAGTGAAGTTATATGATGATGCAACACTAGTTTTTCCATTTTTTTCTTTTTCGGGTAACCATGTTTTCCCACTTTTTGGCCAACTAGTCTACGCGGTTTTATCACACCGCCACATAGACAAACCGGGTTCAGGGGCTAGCGGGGCTACTTTAAGGTTTGCACAATTGGAAATTGAACTTGAGAACTCTCGCAATTTAGTTATAGTCACGAATTTGTAACACTTGGCCACCCTAAGTGGTTATGCTAACACTAGTTTACAAGTGCCACATATAATGGCTAAACAACATCATTGGTATAATAAGACACATCTAATGTAACAATATGCAATACTAAATTGTAAGGTAGAAACTAGAAATGGTGAAACAAAACTAACCTTCTTATAGCCATTTGTAGCAAATGCAAGAGGCTTTTGGGTAGCCATTGATGGAACCAGAAGTGCCATCTTATGATTTTTGATGATGATATTTGCTCCTTTTTGTTTTTGTTTTTAGGACACCCTTTGGTTTGATATGAGTGATACAGAAAGAAACTACAAGGCACTAGGATTGAGGGTGGTTGTTATTGGGGTTGTCCACGTGCCATTATGTATATTGGGTGTATGGGAAGTTAGCTAGGTTAACTATCTTTATTCTATAGTTGCAACATTTTTTCACCAAACATACCATGTGCTCGGGTCAAGCATGAAGCACATAAAAACTAGTTGAGCCCGAGTTTGTAAAATGCGTTAGAGCTCGAGCTAAAAACATAAAGCTTAAAAGAACCAAGCTCAAGCTTGAGCTATATAAATTTACAAGCTGAGCTCGAGCTAAAAACACAAAGCTCAAAATGAACCAAGCTCAACCTTAAGCTATATGAATTTTAACGAGTCAAGCTCGGGCTCAACTCGACTTGTTTGCACCTTTATTTCTGAGACAACCCAGGCATATCTTCAACCCATAATTTATTTATAAAGTACCCGCATAGCCCAAAAAAATTTAGCTTTAGTCCAACAAAATTGTGATTTGTCGATCTTTATAATATACTTTTTAACTTCTTTTCAAGCCTCTATATTCAAAGATACCAAAGTATGTAAAATAAGAGGTTAAATTCACTTAATAATTACAAACTTTCTCAGATGTTCACGTATCAACTATCAACTTAAAAAATTATAGCAATGTCCTATAAACTCTCAAATTTTGAATCGATATCATACGTTTGGGGACGTGGCACGACCTGTTACACAGGTTGTCCACGTTAATTTGGCTTATTTTTCATTTGTTTCCTTCCTCTCCCTTCTTTATCTTCCTCATTCATCTTCTTTATAGATTAATTATACGAACGTAGTGTGAGGTTAATCTACATGTCCCTCTAGTTAATTGACTTACGAAACGAACTAGCTATATACATGAGTTATAGACTTGTGAGGTTAGTCTTCACGTCATCGTAGTTAGATTGGTTTTCACGCGTATGGTTAAACAAAGCGTGATAAATCGATAGGTAGAATTGAATAGCTAGCAAGGAGTTGTACACCCTAGGTAAATATGTATTCCCTCTCATTGATTCGCACAATAACTTTACTTTTATCTTGTTATTTAATTTTCCGCACATAGGTTAATATTAGTTTAAAACAGATTCTCTCAAAACCTCTGATTTTTACTTGCTTTTCAATAAACGTATGAATAACAAAATTACTCTTCTCTGACCTTATAGATCAATTCGTCGTACACCGCGAACCTACCACACTATATCTCTAGAGAACGATCTTCCCCCTTTCTTACCTATACTTCACTAAAACGTTTAGGTACACTGCCTATGGGTTGCAAAACTTTAGTGTTACAACCATCACATCAAAGAACAATCAACTTGCTTATAAGAAACTACAACTAATTAGCAGGTTTAACAAGATTAATAACACCAAGATCGATAACAACTCGTAAACCAATAATAGACCATATATAAAACAATGGAACAAACTTGATAAAACCACATAATTTTTTTTATCAAAAAACTAAAAAACCAACACAAGAGATTGTCTTGTAAGAAAAGAAGACAATACATTGATTTTACAGCAGCGGAAGACGAAGATCAAACCCCACTCCCAAAAAAAAAAAATTAAGGTTTGAGATGAAACCACACACACATACGCACGCACACGCACACGCACATATAACTCCAATAACCTTAACCGTCTCAAAACACCTAATCTTTTTTTTGAACGGCTCAAAACACCTAATCTGATAGAATCCTAATTGATGAAACCTTAATAAAGAATCCCCAACTCAATCGAGAAAGTGCTATCGTAGAACCAAGCTCTACAACCACCAAATCAAAAGTAATTAAAGCAACAAGGCTCTGATACCATGTAGAAAATCACAACAAGAATCAACAACAAACAACTAAGCTAGAATCAACCACAAATAACCTTTATAATGAATGCCTTAAGATGATTACAAAATATTCACCATAATAATCAATATAAGAAAATAAAAATACAACATATCAAGGATCCGATATTGAGAGAATGAGAATGAATACGTGTGTGTAAAAAGTAGACTAGGGTTAGAGAATGAGTTTTACATATAGCCCCTTCCTTCCGCACTTACAGCTCCCTCAACTTCTCGTATCTACAATCAACACCCTCAAATCTTATATCCAAAAGAGTGTGGTGTTGATTGTAGATACGTGTCTACAATCAACACCCTCAACTCTTATATCTACAATCTCCACACATATAAATGGTAACACCCACATTCTCCACTCTAGAGAAGTGTGGAGAAATTGAGTGTTACAAATTAAAGTGCACACTTTTTAGTGTGGAAAAATGTTAGATTTGTCCACACTTTTAAGTGTGAACTTTTTTTATTAGCTACAATATATGTGTGAAAACTTTTTTATTTTTCTAAATTTTTCAGTGTACTAAACTTTTACACATTATCAAGTGTGAATAAACTTATAAATTTTTACACACTTTCTAAAAGTGTGAATAAAGAAGTGTGTAGATTTTATATATATATTTTTTAGTGTAAATAGAATAAGAATATGTGATAACTGAATAGCACATATATGACATTGAAAAAATTGCGTGATCGTTTTACAAGTTCGTTATGATTGAAAATGTGTTTGAAAAAATATAACTTGTTTTGTACGTGAAAACCTTGTATTTTTATTAGGCTTATGACTGACCAAAAACAATTTTAAAATTTTGCAACCTAGATAAGTTGCTAGAAATCAATAGATTATATGATACCGAATAAGAGTAGACGCTTTCATTGTTACAAGGTAATTTAAAGGGATTAACGCTCTGAAAATGTGGGGTGTTACACCCGCTCTCCTATAGTTTTGGTCCCCAAACTATTTAGAGGCACCTCCTTTAATTTTCAAATGTAGTTTTGAAGTGAATAAGATTCAATCTAACAAGTGATTTTATATGTATAGGAAGAAAGATAAAGAAGATACATATAATTTAATGAAATGCATCTAATTTATAACTATAACTATGTATTATAAAGCATTTATAATGTATTATTACTAAAAATCTTAAATGCTTTAGCCATTCTTATTATTAGTTTTACATTACACTAATTACACATTAAATTATAGTATTAAAGTGGATGTTATGCATAATGAATTTCTCAAAAAAACTGTCTAACAGAAAAACTTTTTGCTGTGAGAAGTGTAGACATGATTAAAAAAGTAAAAAGTTGTCGAATAATTAAAATTTTATTATACAAGATAAAAAACGTAAGTGCATGAAATAGTTGTGAATGAAGTTTTTGAATTTTAAAATTTTATAGTTTTTTTATGCACAAAAGATAAAAATTTTAACGCGCAAAACAAATCCGATGCACATTAAATTATTGTATTAAGGTGGATGTTATGCATAATGAATTTCTCAAACAAAATGTCTAACAGAAAGACCTTTTGCTGTGAGAAGTGTAGACATGATAAAATAAAAGTTGTCGAAAAATTAAAATTTTATTATACAAGATAAAAAACGTAAGTGCATGAAATAGTTGTGAATGAAGGTTTTAAATTTTAAATTTTTATAGTTTTTTTATGCACAAAAGATAAAAAATTTAACGCGCAAAATTTGTTATATGTGAATTTACAAAATTTGTTTTCAATTTCTTATATGTTATGCATAATGAAATCTTGGCGCATACAGTTAAAAGAAATTGGATGTGCAAACGAATTTTTTATGTACAAAATGTGAATTTACAAAATTTTAATGCGGAAACGTTTTTTATTTCACAATTTGTTTTCACTAAAAGTATACACTTCTAGAAGGGTAATGATTTGCACACTCAACAAATTGATTGACACACTCAAATTATATGTATCTTGACATTTATGCCCCTACATCACTTAATAAAGTGTCTAAATATTATGGGTATAATAGGCATAACACACATTTTTTAAGGTGTGTCAATTAAATTATGGAGTGTATGCAAATCATCTCCCCTTATAGAATATCTACTTCTCAACTTTTAATACTCGTATTATTATTTTTTATTTTAATGTACCCATGTAACTCATACATGTATATATTCAATATACTCTATAGTTAGACATCGCAACCTTTTGAATTTTCACATAATTGACGTATCAAGCTTTTCACTCTCTCTTACATTACACCACCATAAACTATCATCTATCGTCGAAAAATGTAATTAAAAAAAGCGCAAAATTATAAAATCGTTAGAAATTTTATATTCTTACTGCTTTGCGCGAATACCATACTCGTATTCACATAAATATCTATTTAGGAGTTAGGAAATCGACTATGATGCATCCAAATTAACGAAGGTGCATCTTAATTAGGAAATCGAACATGAATGAAGCTTTGTTCATGTTCGTTCGTTTAATTTTAACCGGACAAATAAACGAACACGGTCGGTTAAACGAACGAATTTTTTTGTTCATGTTTGTTTGTTAAGAAATGAGGTTGTTCATGTTCGTTCATTAAGACACTAAACGAACGAACATAAACGATCGAACGTGAAATATACACAATATTGTGTTTTTTTGTTTGAGTAAAACAACGATAAACTATATAATAGAAAAATACGATGTACGAACATAAACATATATATGCTCGGACGTTCACGAACATAAATGTATTAGTCGTTATATATTCTAGCAATCTATATTCTTTGTATTCGGCCCATTATATGTTTGTAGGCCTAACCCATGTTAGTTTCTGGAATTCTCCATGTATTATTATATATAGGGTTATTATTTTATTTTTTTGAACGACGGATTTTATTAAAACAAAAAGACTAGCAAGAAGCTAGAAATTACAAAGTAACAAGATGCGGGTTTTTAAGCCAATCTACCCAACTAAAAGACTTTTTACATCTATGTTTACACCAAATGAAGGATCGGGTGACTACCTCCTCAAATATAAGCGCCTTCGAAGGACAAGCCGAACCAAAAATGCTCTTGTTACGGAAATTCCAAATGTACCACCACAAGACATAACAAACGCCTTCGAACAACTCTTTATGTTTAGAATGAAGACGGATACTCAACAACCATTCTAACCATTCATCATAAGAGGAAACCATCACGACATCAATCTCCCACCAAAGCAAAACCTTGCGAAATATCTCTCTAGATATAGGGCAAGTAAAGAAAATATGGCTAGATGATTCCACATTCTTTTCGCATAAAGGACATAGAATCGACTCAATATCCATGCCTCTTTTAGAGATGTTCAACCGAGTAGGTAAGATGTCCAACTTAACTTTCCAAGCGTGAATATTGACTTTAATAGGCACGGCTTTTATCCAACGGGTTTTGGAAGAGACCACTGGTAACGAGTTTGCGTCAAGGAGATTCCTAACCGAAGCGACTGTAAACTCGCCACAACCTTCTAAAGACCATCTCCATCTATCCTTCGAATCGAAAAGAGTAATTCCCTCCATAATCTTCACGAGCTGAATATATTGAAGCTCTTCAGCTCCAGCTCTTGGAGCTCTACGAAACGAACACAGAAGATCATCATGAGATAACTTCAACGCCACTGAAATATTTTTTTGAGTCTCCAATGCATACATTCTGGGAAAGTCAGATTGGAAAGTGTTGTCGCCCCTCCATTTGTCCTCCCAGAACCGAATGTCTACCCCGTTGCCCATCTTTCTGTGAATGAATCCCATCAAATCAGTCCCCTGCCTCTGAATATGTTGAACCTCCTTGACGATATCCAACCATAAGGACGGATGGTGGCTTCGAACATGTTTACCAATCTTTCCGTCTTCTCCATGTATCCCTTTAATAATTTTGGTCCATAAAGCTGATTGTTGTGTGCAGAAACGCCAAACCCATTTGAATAAAAGAGCTCTATTAAGAGCGTAGAAACTCGAAACTCCAAGACCTCCCTTTTCTTTAGAAGCCAAAACTTTATTCCATTTAACCCATATTGGCTTCTTTCCGTTATGCTCGATACCATTAAAGAAATGACATCTAATGGATTCCATATTGAGAAGAACCTTCGCTGGAACTTTGAATAAGGACATATGGTATATTGGCAACGAACCTAGGACAGATTTCAGAAGAGTTAGCCTTCCCCCGATAGATAAGGTCTTCAACTTCCATTTAGATAAACGAGTTAAAATATTATTGACAATCTCGCTCCACGATTGAATCCGAGACATAAGGCAGCCAACTTTGGAACCTAAATACGAGAAAGGCACTTGAAGAATTGCACATCCAATTTTCTTTGCTGCCTGATCCACCTTGTCGCTAGAAACCGAAATCCCCATGAGTTTACTTTTGAGCATGTTTATCCGTAAACCCGAAGCGTGATAAAAACAGTCCAACACACGAAGAATAGTATCAATATTAGCTTCGCTCCAATGACCCATGAAAACCGCGTCATCCGCATAGAAAAGATGAGAAACTTGAAGAGAAGAACCAACCTGAATACCTCTAAATAAGCCTGCGTCCACCACTCTTTGCATCGAGATATGTAGACTCTCCATGATCAAAAGAAACAAGAACGGCGAGAGAGGATCACCTTGCTTTAGGCCTCTATGGAACTGAAATTCCTTAGTAGGACTACCATTCACAATAACCGAACCTTTGGAAGAGAGTAAGCAATTTTGGATCCAACCACACCACTTCTCACCAAATCCGAACCTTTTTAAAACGTCATCCAAGTAATCCCAACGGACCGAATCATATGCCTTTTCGAAGTCTACCTTAAATATCATCGTATGCTTCTTTTTCATCTTACACCATTGAAATAACTCATTTAAAATGAATGGGCCATCTAGAATCTGCCGTTTCGCCATAAAAGCTGATTGAACATCGTATACTAAGTCTTCCAAAACAACCACCAAACGGTTTGCCAAAATCTTGGTAATAATCTTGTATAAACTACCAATAAAAGTGATAGGTCTGAAATCTTTCATCATTTTAGCCTCTTGAGTCTTTGGGATTAGAGTGATAAACGATGAGTTGCTACCTTTAGGAAATTGCCCATGATTGAAGAAGTATAACACCGCCTCTACCACATCATTTTCTAGAAAAGTCCAATATCTACGATAGAAGCCAAATGTAAAACCATCAGGTCCAGGCGATTTATCAACCCCACAATCCCAAACCGCTTTCTTGATCTCCTCTCGAGTAACCTCAATTTCCAAAACCATTTGTTATTCGAGGCTCAATTTATTCGGGAAGTCTAAATCGATATGAAGACGATAATCAATAGGCTTATTAAAACGACTAGCAAAATAAGAGAGAAACTCATCTTTTACTAGAATAGGAGATTCGATCCATCTACCTTCCACCAAGATACCACGAATTGCAAGTTGGTTTCATTTTTTATTTAGGACCCCGTGATAATACTTTGAATTTTCGTCTCCTTCTATCGCCCATTTGATCTTCGCTTTTTAAGCCAACTCCATCATGTCTAATTTGACAAAGTCCTGAATTGATTTAAGGATCTCCATGCGTTTAAAAATAAGAGTCGAGCTGCCTTCCCCCTTGTCCAGTAGCAAATCAATTTTTGACAGCTCTTCTTGTAAGCAATGCTTATGACTTTTTGAGTTTTCTTTGTTGGCTTTAACCCACATACGAATCTTCTCTTTGAGATACTTCATTTTTTTCATAAACATTGATATGGCATTCGAATCGGTCACCTGAGCATCATTCCATGTTTGTTTCACAAAAGTATCGAACCCTTCCAATTCAAACCAATAATGGAAAAAACAAAACGGAGAAGGTCCATAATCATGATGGGACTCACGCATTAAAATAGGCCTATGATCAGATAAGTAACGGTCCAAAGTAATAGATGAAATGTTAGGACATGAATTTAGTAAACCTTCAGAAATAAGGAAGCGGTCGAGTTTGCTCATCTTCGATCCTGATTTATGACACCGTGTGAATTTGCAACCGTCTAGAGGGACCTCCTCCAATCCAGCGGATGAAATAAACAAGTTGAAAGCATCAGCACCATGAGCATTAAAAATAGACCCGTGTCTTTCATCTTGTGTACGCACTTCATTAAAATCACCCATTATGATTACATCACCATTCCAGCTTTTGAGAACTAGAATCAAGTAGTCCCATAGCATCTTCTTTTCACGTAACTCTTGAGGAGCATATACAGAAATAATGATTAACTTCTTACCATTAGGCGCCCATTCCCCTTGAATAATCACAAAGTAATCTGAGATCGTTGAGTTGAGCTTACGAAACAATCTAGGATCCCAAATACAAAGAATACCTCCCGAATTTCCAACGGACGGACTATGAACAAATTCGAATCCAAAGTTACCCCAACATAGTTTGATATTGAAAAGCTCAATATCCTCCATTTTAGTTTCTTGTAAGGACACAAAATTCACCTTGTGTTTTTCACATAACTCCCGGACCCAATCTTTTTTAACCTTTTGGGCAAGGCCTTGAATGTTCAAAGACAAAAAATTCATTGATTACCATCATTTGCTCCTTGAGAATTAATGATGTCGCCAATGTTGGTTATGCATCCCTCTATATTGTAACCCATTGTTTGTCCTACTTTTATTAATTCCTCCATGAGTTGAAGGATTGATCCTCCAAAACGTGGAATGTCACATTTTTGAAAGTGACCTGAGCATGTAGATCTTTTCGTATCATTCTTATAGCTGTTAAGAGGTGAGTTATTCTTCGTTACTGATTCCTGCTCCACGAGACCAGAGTTATCGCCTTCCATATCCAACACTTTTGAAGCATTTTTTTGAGCATCCACATCAGTTTCTGGAGTAAAGCCCGGGGG
>BQNB010069314.1:0-33530 GCA_026074375.1 Tanacetum coccineum | reverse complement strand
TTTATTAAAAGTGGATTATGTGGTGTAGGTGCAAGTTCATCAACTACTTTGGTTTTGTGGTTGCACGTTTGATTCAATCGTTTGTATATATGTATTAGACATTTTTAAACACATTTTAACTAACAAATGTACGAACGCTTATTTCAAACGTAATAATCAAACACATTCAGACAGTATATCAAACACATGGTGTGCAATTTCAATTAACATGTTTTTATGCTTTTTCTACCAGATTTGTTCCATATTAGATAAAAAACATGTCGATATGATGATAAACTTTCAATAAAACTTCAAAAATAATTAGATCATTGATTTAAATTTTGATTAATTAACAAAATTAGTTTACTTTTAGTTTAAATCTCACTTTCTCTTCATTGTCGGATGATTAACGCTTCAAAACACATGATTTATTTTACAATTAGTTAGTGGGGTTTGTATTACCTGAAAAGATGAAATTATATTCATGAAACAGCGCCGCCACCGCTATGATAGTGTGGTGACCGAAGAAGAATCTACTGATGTGGTGACCGGAATGATGGCGGTGTGGTGGTGGTCAGAGGTGTACTATTTTGGTCAGTGATATGAGCAGTTGTGTGGTACGAGTGTATGTCTGTGATGTGTTATAAGTGAGAATGAAATGTATACTAGTTCTCCCCACCTTTTTAAAAAAATTTCATTTTCTACCCTCAAGTTTGACATATTGGCAAACTCTACCTTGCAGTTTTGTTTTCTAGGTTTTCTACGAATATTAGGTTTTCTCTAGAACCCATCCCTATATATATATATATATACATATACATATATACATATACATATATACATATACATATATACATATATATATATACATACATATATATACATACATATATATATATATATATATATATATATACATATCAATATATAATTATTATTATAATATATACTATATATCATTCTATTTATATATAAACATATATATATTTACATAATATATAGATATTATATTTATGCATATCATATATATTTGCACATATACATATGTATATATATATGCAAAATACATATATATATTATGCACATTTTTACATATTATATAAATGCATATATATATAGTATTTTTTTATTTTTATTATTTTTATATATATATATATCTATATGCATACATACACTTATGTATATATTATGATACATACATCGTTAGCTATGCATACATATGTATATATATGCCTCTACATATACATATGTATATATATGCATATACATATACATATGTATATATATGCATATACATATATATATATATATATATATATATATATATATATATATATATATATATATATATATATATATATATATACATATGTATATATATATATATATACATATGTATATCATATGCCATATTACTACACTACATACAATATACCACATTAAATACATATATATACTCATATATATAGTATACCCTTTAGATAATTATATACTATATTTATGTATTGCATATATATATGTCACTACATATAATTTATGCATACATATATATATATATATATATATATATATATATATATATATATATATATATATATATATATATATATATATATATATATATTATATTTGCATATATATATGCATTATTACTATTGTTCTATGCATATATACATATGTATAGAATTCGGATCGATTAAGAAGGTTTTTATTTTAAGAAGATTGAGAAGGTTTTCAAAATTGATAGATTTTTAACTTTGATTCAAGTTTTTCAAACGTAAAACTCATTTTAATGTGATTATAATTCAAAATGTGTAAAAAAAAATTCAAATCAATGTTAAAAAATCTCTCGTTTTTGCAATATAAGTAAAATACTGAATCTTCTATACAAATTTAATGAATCATTACCGTAACTCGATTTTAGCAATGATTTGTGAATCAAATTTGTGATTTATAGCTTTGATTCACTATTAAATGATGTTTATTTGTGAATTAAATCAAAAAATATGAATCAATTTGCTCAAACGTAGATTTCTCAATCTTCTCAAAATAAAATCCTTCTCAACGGAACCGGAGCCTATATATATATATATATATATATATATATAGAGAGAGAGAGAGAGAGTTAGGATCAAATAAGAAGTTTTCTTAAAATGAGAATGATAAGAAGTAACTATAACCGCATATCCAAGATGCACCGACTTAAATTAGATGCATCTCTATAGTCTTAGATGCATTATAACTCATCATAATGTGTTTTCTAGCTTTTAATTAGATGCATATACGTATATTAGATGTATTTCATTTTTCTCTTGTTTTTTGTTCCTCTGCATGTGTCAAAATCATGAAAATCAATTTTGAACCCAATCTAGCTCAAATTATGTTTTGACTCCAATGGTGATCTTAAATGAATAAAAAATGCATCTAATGCAAGTCGTTGCATCTCAAATGTGTGATTTTAGTCACTTCTCACCACTTCTGTATTTATAATGACTTCTCACTGGTCCTATTTTATATAATCTCATTATAGATTATATACTATGTCTATATATATATATATAAAACAGTGTATATATAGATATATAAATTATTAATGTATATATATATATATATATATATATATATATATCTATACCATGTATATATATCTATATACACATGTATATATATATATATAACTGTATATATATAATATATAATTATACATTGTACTATATATATAATATACATGTATATATATATATATATATATATATATATATACATGTATATATATATATATATATACATGTATATATATATATACATGTATATATATATATATATATATATATATATATATACATGTATATATATATATATATATATGCACAAGATTATTAATATTAAAATTAAAATAAAAGCACGAATTATTGTGTATATAAATAAATAGACGATGTTGCACGTATACGAACAACTCATTTTTTTTCTCTTTACGAGTTTAAGTAAGAATATCCGAAAAAAAAATTATTTTTACTGTATGCGTTGAATAAGGACTTATTTTTATTCCGTTTTATAAGTTTTTCACATGCATACACGAGCTTTAATATTTAATTAAATTTTAATGTGTAAACTCCGTGCGTACACAAATATTAAAACTAATATCACCGAATTATTAAATTTATTAGTGGGTTCATTTAATATGCCTCCTAAATCAACTTTTAACATGAACAAGAATATATTGATAGGGTCGGTCCAATACTGATGACCCGTTCTTGCCGTTTGTTAGTGCACTTGGTAGCAATATTCCAGGTTGGGGTGAGCATAGGTCCAAGACCGGACCGGACCGGACCAATGACCGACTTGGTCCAAAACGCCGGACCGAGACCGAACCGAAATGGTACGGTCCGGTCTGGGTCGGTCTTCGGTCCGGTCCGGTCCTACACGGCGTAATCTTCGAGTTTTTTATAAGCCCGGACCGGACCGAGACCGAGACCGAAACTAACAAAAACCCTGGACCGAGGACCGGCGGTCCGGTCGGTCCGGTTCGGTCCGGTCTTCCGGTCCTATATGCTCACCCCTAATTCCAGGATAGTACCGAAAACCGAAAAAACTGACCGAAACTAGAAACCGGTTGTTTAATTTTTACTTTTTCAAAAACCAAAATTTTTTGGTTCGGTTTCGGTTTTCGTCCAAAAACCGAACCGAACCGAACAAGTTTTATTATATAATATATAATTAATATAATATAAATAAATAAATAATAAATCAAAATTTTAAATTCATATTCATTTTGTGCATGGAATTATAATATATTTATCTTAATGCTTATATGCGTGTTTGTCATGTACGTGTGTTTACTTGATAATATATCATTACATATGTGACAACAATGATTATACTATGTGTATTTTCACTTTCATGTGTGTGTGTCTCATTTATATGTGTTTAATTGTAGAAATTTGAGATAAACATTATTCGGCTCAAATTGACAAAAAAAAAAGTAAAGAAGAATAACCAATTTTTTACGTAAAACAAGTTTGTTGGTATAAATTGGTCACACCAAAATATAAACGGTTTAAAACCGAAAAACCGAACCGAAACCAATAATAAACCAAATAAATCGAACCGCAAAAAACCGAATATTTTAGTTCGGTTTCGATTTTAGCCAAAAACCGACCTAAACCGAACCATGCACACCCTACTTGAAGGTAAGCAGGCCATAGCTATTGAAATGTACAATGATTCCAAAAATTTACAACGAGCTTTAGAGAATCTTTATTCACTTGCAAAACACTGAAATTAACGTCTTATAATTTCACCCAAAAGCTTTATTTATTAAAGGGGTTTTGCTAACCATATGCATAAGGAAAAATAATTTTTATGTCTACTAATAATGTCTATTTATATATTTAATGATTTAATTTTAAAAAAAATAGTTGGTGTAAATTTGAAGAGAGAAAATACATAATATAATTGTACAAATGATTTATGCATTAAGCATGTACTAGCAGGGTACTCACGCGTTGTGGTGGCAGGTACCCTGTGACGATTAACCGGAGAAATAAAAAGAACTTGATCCCGATGAGGCCCGGTTCACCTGTTTTTATCGGTTCTGACGGGTCCTCTCCGGTTCGTCTTCGGACGGCTTTTATTGGCTAGCCGAACAAATGGTGTCTCCGGTTCCCGGTTGAATCCGTTGGTCCGGTCTGGTTTTCAAAACTATATGCACCATCATTTTAGTTTGTACAATGTGTATATTAACATGTACTTTTCATTTTAAAGGTGTTTTAAAAATAACATTAATTAGTGTGTTTAATTAGTTTATACTTTTGATTATGTTGTAGTTTGTTTAAATTGTACATTGTGAAAATATTATTGTACTTTTGAGTAAGGAGGTGTTTTAATTTGTTTTATGTTATGTTTATTTAGTTGTATGTGTTTAATTGGATTGTACGATATGCTTTTAGTTTTGTATGTTTGAAATTGAAACATTCAATGGAGAAAAATGTCTTCCTTCATTATATGTAGTATAGATTTAGTTATTTGTTTTAAGCCTAAATATCATTACTTTTACTCACTGGCGGAATTAGGAAGTTTGACGACAGAGGAGGAGGAGGAGGAGGGGGGGGGGGGGGGTCAAAAAAAATTCTTGACAAAAGTCATTTTGCACACAAAGATGAAAATAGAGATATTAGGTTTTTACATTGTTTTGATTCAAGTTGGGGGCAATTTGATTTTGTGATAAACTACACTTTAATAAAAAAGTCAATAATGTTATGAAATGTAAAGAATGATATGAGAGATTGAGGAGAAAAGAGATGTTTACTATTGAGTAGTGAATTAATTGAAGTACATAGGTTACATGTAGAGCCTATATATAAGGCTAAAACCCTAGCTTTCACCTAAAGAAATAAGATGAATAGACATAGCCCATAAGCCCATAAATAGCCCACAATAATATTTTACAATACTCCTCCTTGGATATTCATCGTTTATTATACGCTATAGACTGCCTCGTTAAAAACCTTACCAAGAAAAACCCAATGGGATAAAAACTTGATGAAGGAAAAGAGTGCAGTGCGCATAATGCTCCTCCTCAAATTAATGCATATCTTTTAAACGTCGAAGGCCGATCTTCCGAACCAGTAGCTCAAACACTTTTGTTGGCAAAGATTTTGTGAATAAATCAGCCAAATTATCACTTGATCGAACTTGACAAACATCAATAACTCCATCCTTTTGTAGATCATATGTAAAGAAAAATTTCAAAGATATGTGTTTTGTTTTGTCTCCTTTGATATACCCTTCCTTGATTTGAGTTATACATGCCGCATTGTCTTCATACAATATAGTTGGATTTTTTTTATAGACTCGAGCCCGCATTCTTCTTGGATGTTTTGATTAATCGATCTTAACCAAACGCACTCTCGACCAGCTTCATAAAGTGCAATAAGTTCAGCATGGTTTGATGATGTAGCAGTTAAAGATTGCTTTGTCGACCTCCAAGAAATTGCAGTGTCTCCGTGAAAACATACCCTGTTTGGGATCGTGCCTTATGTGGATCAGACAAGTAATCAACATCATCATATCCAGCCAACTTTGATTTCGAATTCTTTTGGTAAAATAAGCCCATATCACGGGTACCAAAAAGATAGCAAAAAATGTGTTTGATTCCATTCCAATGTTGGCGTGTTGGCTCGGAACTATATCTTGCTAGTAAGTTGACTGAAAATGCAATATCCAGGCGTGTATTACTAGCAAGGTACATCAAAGCCCCAATCGCACTTAGATATGGTATTTCAGGACCAAGAATGTCCTCATCATGTTCTTTGGGGAGGAACGGATCAAGCTCCCGGTCAAGTGACCGACCGACCATTGGTGAGCTTAGTGGATGAGCTTTATCCATATTGAATCGTTTCAATATTTTATCCGTATAGTTTGATTGATGGAAAAATATTTCATTTGACAAATGCTCAATTTGCAAGCCTAGACAAAATTTAGTCACCAAGGTCTTTCATTTCAAATTCGTTCTTTAACAAATTTGCAGTATGTTCAATTTCATCAAGATTTCCGATGATATTTAAATCATCAACATACACTGCAATGATTGTGAAACCCGCCATAAAGAAGAAAAGAGAAGAAAACAACCACAAGGACTGAAGTTGTCAAAACCAAACCTTTGTTTACACTACAAATGGGCGGAGCAAAAGAAAGGGACGAGTTTTGCCAATGCTCCATACTTTTAAACAGAACCCGCTTAACTCGCAACTACCCAACCTCCCACAACAGAATTTCCCGCCCAATTCTTACACAACCCAACTTCGTGAAATCCACACCCCCGCTCCTTTATTAGCCTTCAATCCTACTCATACTCCCTCCCCAATCATAATCGACCACGTGGCAGCAGCCCATTGGCCAGGACACATCATTGATCTCATCCAACGGCCACAATCAAATTAAAATGATCAACGATCAAGATTTAAAGGAAGATTCAGGAAACTTTTCCCTCCTCTTCACCTCTCCTCTATAAATAGAAGGCTTAGACATCATTTTTCAGTTGTTATCTTTGTTTTAAATTTCAGTTTTGTATTTCCTTCAAAAATAAGCATTTTTCTTTTAAGTTTTTAAACTCAGCTTAAATCACTTGTACTTTCCTCATTTCAATTTGTACTTCATCTATTTGTGTAATACAATTCATTTTCCAAGTTTACTTGAACTCTAATTCAAATGTTAAGTCGATTTTAATCAATTAGCCCTCAATAAGCTCAATTGAGCTTATTACTATTCACAAGCTTAAAATTAGTTAAAATACTGTTTTTAGTCATTAATCTACTCACTTTTGTCATTTTGCATTCAAATGTTGATCACTTGAGGCTATTGAGTTTAATTTGGAAGCTTACAAGTTAAATAAGCTTAAATTTAGCTTATCAAGGTTTAGAGGCTAGGGAGCCGTATAGGATCAAGGTTTTTTAAAGTCACTCACTCAGATAGAGTGACTTTAGTGTCTGAGACTTCACAAATACAGGTTTTACTTTCTCATTTTCATTTTAGCATTTAGAGCTTATTACAAATTGCTTATTCAATAAGAATTTTAATGACTATTCCTGATTTATTTAGCTTAGATTAGATTGTAGATGTTATAGTTTTTAAACTGTTTTAGTTAAGTGTCATTTAGTTCTCATCATTTTCAAAACTGTCATTAGGCCTTAAATAAGCTAGAAGAGAAACTTGCTATTTCTCTCAAATAAGCTGTGCACTTAAGTTCTCAAATAGCTCTATTAGGTCAATTTGAGTAGGAGTGGATAAAAAGTTTAAGCTACTTTAGCTTTTAAACAAATTTTAAGTGAATTTAGTCTTGACAGCTTATTAGTAAGGGAGTGTTTGGATTTAGCTGTAGTTGACTTAAAAAGTCAATTACATTCTATAAAAACTTTGCATTTAGTTGAGCTAGGACATATAACAAGGATCTAAACAGGTTTTAGAGGTTAGAATCTAGTTTTACAAAATTTAGAGTTTAAAATCTTTTGCCAGCACCAGGGCAGTTTAAGAGTAAGTTCTTTTAGAATTTGAATTCATTTTAAGCAATAAGAAAGTAACCATGAGTTAGTAAGCATTGTTGAACTTGAATTGAGTTAGTTGAATCAATTTTAAGTAGAGTGTTATCCTGTACAATTGATACTTGCACATTGCATCAGCAACAGCATATCAGTTTAAAAAGTTAGCATTTCACTCTTTAAATTTCTCATTTCTATTAGAAATATTGGAAAACTTTTTACCTAGAAAGATTTAAGGTAGCTAGAGTAGCTTAGTCTTAAAATTTCAGAACTTAAAGTGCAGTAATAAGCTTGTTAGCTTATTAGAGAAAAGCTCAAAAACAGTCTCATTAAAACTTTGCATTTTTCATCTTAATTTTCTTTCTAAATTTGTTCAAACTAGGTTAATTTTAGTTTAAATCCATTTAATACACATCTTATCAATTACATAGTTTTCTTTTGCTTTTAAATTCATCAAGAAATAAGCTCAATATAAGCCAAAAGCCAAAACACTAGTCAAACTAGCACTTTCTGTAACAGGAAATCATTTGCTTATTTTTTAGCTTATTCTTTCGTCCAAAGTTAGAAGTGTCTTTATTAATGTTGTAGAGATTAAGCTAATCTTCAACTTTGTAGTTTTGAGTTTTGGCTGAAAACCACTTATTCAATAAGCCAAAATAAGCCACAAGCGTAGGGTCTGTTTTGCAATTTTCTAATAGTCAAGGGTTACCCGTTTTAACTGTAGTGTAAATTTACACAAGTTCACCCGCCTATCCTCTACTTTCCTTTTTAACAGTTTCTACCCTGTTCTTTTCAATTTCTTTTTAATTCATTAAAATTTTCTTTTTAGATTTAAAAATAGAATAATAAAATTAGGTTTTCAATTTAATTTTTGCAATTACTTTTCAATTAGATCATAAAAATTGGGGCTTTTTGTTCTATAAAATTTCTGCACCTTTTAAGAGTTTAAAAATCATTTTTACATATTTTTCTTGTTAAAATTGTATTTTCTAGGAATTAAAATAGATTTTAGTGATTTACTTTTTCTTAGATAATTCATAAAAAATAGGAAAATAGTTGAAAAATTAAAATTCTTTTTGCATTAATTTTCATTTTAAATCTAGTATTTTTGAAAAATAAAACAAAAATTTTAGTGTTAATTTTTAGAAAAAGTTTATTTTTGATAATTCATTAAATTTTAGAAAAATCATAAAAAATTCAAAAATACATAAAAAATTCTAATTCTTTTTCCTAAAATTTTCATTTTAAATTTGTGATTTTTAGATATAAAATTTGTTAAAATTCGTGTCTTAGTTTTTAAATTTCAGTTTTAGCTCGCGTTTATTACGTATTTGTGCATTTAAATTTCGCGCTATTTCATTGTTTTTAATTCATGCTATTATATTTTGTAGTTTAATCAAAAATTCAAAAATCTCTTTACTATTCTAAACTCGAATCCGAATCATTCCTAAATTCTCAATTCACGATTTCGTTGGGACACGACCCGAGGAAAAGTACTTCCCGGATAAAAAATATACGAATTGTGTTTTCTTTAGTGAGATTTTTACCCTTATATTTCTCTTGGTTGAGAAGTATTTTGGAAAGAATTCTTACGAGATTTATTACTATTGGTATATAAATTTGACTACACCAAATTTTGGCGCCGTTGCCGGGGAAGTCGTGAACGATTGTTGAAGAGTATTCGTTGAAGTAGAGTTTCGAAGATCCTTCCATTGGAAGTTATTTTGCTATTTTTCTATAAAAATATAAAAAGTTCATTAATTCGATTCCTATCGAATTAAGTAAAAAAATAAATAATAAACATTTGGATACTAGCTATCCATCTTAAACCATTCCAATAAACAACAAAACAAATCGTGAGTTCTTGCGCGAGGTACGGACGGACTCTTTAAGTTTACAAAATTATAAGGTGAGCTAAATCTTAAGTAGTCATTGCGGCTCGCTAAGCTTTTCCGCTCACTTGTGCGTATTCTTAGAGACTTATCGTGAAGCTTGTAATAAGCGATTACCAAAAATATTTTTGTTTCCATTTTTATTAAGAACTAAAAAAATTTAAATTTCCCAAAAAGAATGTTCTCCATATCTCAATTCTTCTTATGAATTATTCTTTGGAAAAGCTAATAATTTCTTCTTATTCCTCTGATTTGTTTAATTCTCATCTTCCTTATCCTCAATAACGTTTAATTCTTATGGCGCTTAATCGATCGAAATCCCGTTATGCAATCAAAGAGTGTTCAACTTGCGGAAGTTGGTACACTAAAGAATGTTGCTCAATAGGAAATCTTAATGACAAGGTCGTTGTTCCTGTGTCCGACTCTTCTGTGTATTGTGCGGTTTGTGGAACCCCCCCCCACCCAAGTGAAGGTCGTTTGTTCTGATGTACTCGTATACGTACGAAATTCGAAAAAGATTTGTTCACATATTGTGTTGATAATGGAGTTTTTCAAAACTTTCAAAATACTTCCGAGTCATCCAATGACAATACCAACGTTGTTAATGCTCCTCGAGAGCCAAGCGTTGTTGATCAAGACCCCGGTGTGAATATTTCGCAAGATCATCCACAACATCGATTCATAATTGTGTTATGAATGCTGTTGAGTCATTAAATGGATATTTTTTGTCAAAAATGCATTTGTGAATTTTGTGGAAAAGGTGCTCATTTCGGTTACAACTGTCCACCAAAAGATCCGATCATTTCTGAGCCGGAACCGTGCTATAATCAAAATTCTGATTGTTTCCCACATGATTCACAAATTCTTCCACAACAATATTTTTGTTGTGAAAACTGTGGAGGATCTCATGAGACTTACCAATGTCAGCCGATGAACCAAGAGTATTTTTATTCTCATTCTTCCGGTTTCGACCAATATCAACCCCCACAGTTTTCCGATGTTTATCATACTCCTCCAGTAGCAAGTATGGAAATGCTACATGCTCAAGCGGACCTTATAGAATCTATGCAAAGCTTCTTGATGAAGTATGATCACATACCTCATAATGAAAAGAGCATCAAGATATTGCTTGCGGAGGAGAAATTTTTGAAAATCAAGCAAGTTGTGGAAGAGGAGCAATTTCAACCTGAGTATTTGCAAGCATTGTTGCAAAGTCTTCTTAAGGATTTACAAATCCTTAATGAAATTCAACCACTTAAGCAAGACATTTCTAACCAAATCCAGAAAGATCAAAGAAAGAAAATAGAGGATATGATGTATCGAGGAAATGAGACATGAACAAAACAACTTGGTCGATAGAGAAATTAGGGAATAATAAATGATTTGGGTTATAAAGATTCGAGTGAGAGGAGATTGATAAGGAATAGAGAGAGATTGTGAAATTAGAAATTCACGAAAACTTAAGCAAGATTTTAATATATGGGGAAGTGAAGTTCGAAAAAAGGAGAAAGCTTACGAAGATGAAAAGTATGCTGCTGCCTGTCGTTACATGCTTTCTGTTACTTGTGATGACGATGATGACGATAATTTGGGATTTTATGCTGTTCATCCGAATACGATTCACACTCCCGTTTCGCAAAACGTAGAGCCTAAGGATTCACTCATAATGGGAGACGAGCATATCAACATTACTCCGGAAACGGAGGCGATTAGTGTTGAGACCCTTGTTTCAAACCCAAGTGAGTCCGATGACTTTAGTTTGGGGGAGTGTAATTTGTTCGACATTGAGGATTCCTTTTACGAGAAGTCCACAAGTAGACTTGCTCATCTTGCTCCACTTTCTCCAGAAATCGTTGAAGTTTGTGTCGATGACGATGATACCGACGACGATGACGATTATGATGACGATTTTTATGATTGTGTTGATATTGAGGAGGACGGAGGAGAGATTGATTTCGACATTTCTAAGATCGTTGACATTTCTCTTCGGGAGAAATTAGTCGAAAGTTATCTTTTAATTGAAAAGATTAACACTTTTAATCTTTCTCCTCCTATTCCGATTTCTCCTATAATTTGCCCCTCCTCTACTATCCCCGTTGTGGATATTGATTTGCCTTTAGAGGAGGCGGATTTGCTTAGTTTTTCGGATAACTCGATAACACGGGGTATCGAGAGTGACCGTGATTCAGGGGAGGACACTACTTCTATTGATGATTTACCCCTTGATGACTCGATGATTCTTCCCGAGTACGAGTCATTTACTTTTGATGATGAGCCCGTGATGGCTGAAGTTAATGTTTTTGACGAAATTAACACAAGTGAACTTTCTTACCCGGGTATAGGTGAAAATGTTGTTTCAGATGAAGAGGAAGATACCTTCACATTTACTACCCGAACATTTTTACCATTTGTCACCTATCCTGAGGTTTTACCCACATCTTACTCCACGGGGAGTGAAGATAAAGTTTTTAAACCGGGTATTTTTGATAATGATGCTTTTAAGGATAAGAGTTCAAAAGAGTTAGCTCCATCTAAAGCTCTTTTGACTCTTGATATTTTTGACCCTCTCCACCCACCCTTAATGGACTTTCACGATACCAAAGCATTTTCTGGGTTCACATTTTCTCTTTTGACAATTTTTTCTAAAAAGTTTGTTGAACCCGGAATCAAAAATGTTTTGGTATATCTTTCATCTCTAGTTTGGGGAGGTTGTCACCTCTTAGATTTTCTTCACCATTGCTATTATCCACCATAAAAACCTAGTTTGGGGAAAGAGTCAAGCGAAGGGGACTCTATAATAAACAAGCGCTTCGTGGGAGGCACCCCATGCTTATCCTTTTATTTTTCTTTTTATTTTCTTTCTATTTTCTTTGCTTCCCCAAGGACAAATTAATTCGGGGGCGAGTATAGCTTGTACTCGGTTAACAAAAACTAAGCCGTTTTAGAGATGTTTTTGAGCTAACAATGTAAAAAGAGAGGAAGTTGTTCTTTTTGTCCTCCTGGTTGTTTGTGATTTTTGTCTAGGTTTTCCGGATTTTGGAAGCTTCATGGTTCAATATTGTGGAAGGACAAAGCAATTCCTACAATTTCCATCGATGGTCTCCAATCTTCTCTTCATAAATAAGGAAATCTCTTATCCTTGTTCTTTATCGAACTAACATCTATTCTTTTGGCATGACCTTAGAATTTTTGTTAAAGATTCCTTTTGACCCTTATTTTTAAACTTTGAGGAAAAAGTTTCATTTTAGTTTGGGGAAGGATATCTTCGATATTGACTTGCCACTCACGCACCTTGTTTGAATCTCTTGATTATCTTTTTGTGAAAAGTGAGAAATTTAAATTTTTGCTTACATGAAAAGCTTAAAAGAAGCTTTAGTTTGGAAAAAACACCTCTTTTGGTATCCGTTGGTGAGAATTAGGACGTTAATTTGACTGACCGGGTGAAAATATGCCCTAGATAAAGTATCTCTTTTCTTTAACCTACCTTTTGTAGTGGCCAAGCTTTCACAATCCTATTGCCTTTGGATTTTAAATTGTGAAGACAAGAATGATGTAGTTAAATATAAGGGTATTTGTTTAAGCAAGGTTTATTTGGAAAACCTAAAGCTTATATGTGATGATTTGTGTCTTTTTTACTCCCATAAGCTCTTAAAACAACGCTTAATCATACGTGTCTTTTTAATTTAGTTAGTCACAATAGTCTTAGAAAAGTCATACATTTTTGAAAAAGAATTCATTTTAATAATGTAAGTAAGATTTTGGTTTCAATTTATAAGTTGATTTTCTAAAGTGAAAATTTTCCATTCATCAAAAAGATAATTATAAAAAGAATGCCAATGAAGCATTTCTAATTCAAAAGCATTATTTTTCGTGCCAATGAAGCATTCGCAAAAATAGAATAATAAAAGATATATAGTACTTTTTAATCGTTGGAGTATCCATGTGAGAGAAAGACTCGGTGGGGTCGCAAAATAAGGATGTAAAAACTATGTGCGTAGGATCAGCGTAGGAATTCATCACTAGGGAGAGCGGCCTAGGTGATGATTGAAACTAAGGGACTTTTGGTTCTAGCTTTGTGGAAAAGGTTTTGTCGCGATAAACCCACAAAGTTAGCCGCGGAGTGGGGGTTCGAACTAAGAACACCGGTTGTTGTTGCGATATCCTATTTGGGAGAAAGGCCTAAGTAGGGGTTCGAACTAAGAACAACATTCCTATTGCAAAAGAAAAAAATAATTATAGTACATGGAAAATAAAAAGAATGGTTAAAAATTTCATTTTCTCAAATCAATTTATAAGTTTTGTTTCCGAATCTCTTTTAGCTTTGAGTCGAGGTTTATCTATGTTATTAACATTTGAGCTCACAAGGCTTATATTGTAAAGCCTTAGATGATTTCAACTATGAAGATAAATTGATCTATGGTTGAGTTAAAAAGAGTGCACACATCTTAATCATTATTTATTCCGGAGTGAAAAGATCAAAGTTGTAAGTATAAGAGCTTAATCATTTGGACTTATATTGACAATGATCTTGTTTATTAGCTTTGTTTAGTCTAGTGAAAAGTCAAGGATGACGAATTTTCCTCTTTTGTGCTCTATTAATCGGGAGTAGCCTATTTCGATGAGCCTAAAAGTTGCAAACTTGCAATGATTGCCATTAATGTGTTTCCAAGAGATTAAATGTTTTAAAAGGTAATTCATAAAAGGTTCTAAGCAAGGGCATTTTGGAAACTTCTTAGTTTACAAAGTGTACATTTCATAACATTGCGTGAGGACACGGCAATCCTTTAGTTTGGGGAATTTTGATATTTGCTAAATTGTACATATAATTACCCGGGATTTTGCCAAATAAAAGCCAAGAAAATGCCAAAAGAATAGAAAATGTGTGCTTTTGTGTCTAATTGTGCAGGAAAGGATTAAAAAGACAAAAAGATGCAAAACGTAAAAATCGACAAGAAACGGAAAAAGACGAAGACGACAAGAAGCACGAGTAGAACTCAGCCAGAGATCACAGCCGGATCAGCCCGACACAGTCAAAGAAAGAAACAATGAAGTCAAAGACCCAAGATAAAGTCAAAAGGGCCAAAAAATGACAAGTTCTCAAAGTTTTAAGGGTTCATTTGAAGTTTTAAAGATCAAAGGACCAAAGTTGCCAAAAGAGAAAAGTGCTTTATAAAGAAGAAAAGAGAAGAAAAACAACACATGGACTGAAGTTGTCAAAAACCAAAACTTTGTTTACACTACAAATGTGCGGTAGCAAAAAAAAGAAAGGGTACGAGGTTTTGGCAATGCTCCTACTTTTAAACGAACCACGCTAACTCTGCAAACTACCCAACTCCCACAACAGGAATTTCCGCCCAATTCTTATACACAACCCACTTCGTGAAAATCCACACCCCCGCTCCTTTATTTGCCTTCCAAATCCCTACTCATACTCCCTCCCAACATAATCGACACGTGGCAGCAGCCCGATTGGCAGGACACATCATTCGATCAAATCCAACCGGCCACAAATCAATTAAATTGATCAACGATCAGATTTAAGGACAGATTCAGGAAACTTTTCCCCCTTTCACCTCTCTCTATAAATAGAAGGCTTAGACATCATTTTTCAGTTGTTATCTTTGTTTTAAATTTCAGTTTTGTATTTCCTTCAAAAATAAGCATTTTTCTTTTAAGTTTTTAAACTCAGCTTAAATCACTTGTACTTTCCTCATTTCAATTTGTACTTCATCTATTTGTGTAATACAATTCATTTTCCAAGTTTACTTGAACTCTAATTCAAATGTTAAGTCGATTTTAATCAATTAGCCCTCAATAAGCTCAATTGAGCTTATTACTATTCACAAGCTTAAAATTAGTTAAAATACTGTTTTTAGTCATTAATCTACTCACTTTTGTCATTTTGCATTCAAATGTTGATCACTTGAGGCTATTGAGTTTAATTTGGAAGCTTACAAGTTAAATAAGCTTAAATTTAGCTTATCAAGGTTTAGAGGCTAGGGAGCCGTATAGGATCAGGTTTATAAGTCACTCACTCAGTAGAGTGACTTTTAGTGTCTGAGACTTCACAAATACAGGTTTTACTTTCTCATTTGCAATTATAGCATTTAGAGCTTATTACAAATTGCTTATTCAATAAGAGTTTTAATGACTATTCCTGATTTATTTAGCTTAGATTAGATTGTAGATGTTATAGTTTTTAAACTGTTTTAGTTAAGTGTCATTTAGTTCTCATCATTTTCAAAACTGTTATTTAGTGATAATAAGCTAGTAAGAGAAACTAGCTTATTAACATTCATAAGCTGTAGGTTTTGTAGATTAAACAGCTTAAGTAGGACAGTATAAATAGAAGTAGATAAAAAGTTTAGAATGTTTTAGCTTTTTAATAGTTTTTAAGTGCAATTAGTATTGACAGCTTATTAGTAAGGGAGTGTTTGGATTTAGCTGTAGTTGACTTAAAAAGTCAATTACATTCTATCAAAACTTTGCATTTAGTTGAGCTAGGACATATAACAAGGATCTAAACAGGTTTTAGAGGTTAGAATCTAGTTTTACAAAGTTTAGAGTTTAAAATCTTTTGCCAGCACCAGGGCAGCTTTTAGGTGTATATTGGATTTAATTTTTAAAGACTTAGAGCTTATTGGTTTTCTATTATAGCAAAGATAGGAGTAGCAGTACCTAGTAAGTTTGTTTAGAAGGTTAGAACCTCAAAAGTTAACCTGCACTAGTATAAGACCAATTGCATCAGCATTACATTATATATCAGCATAGATTTTGGCATTTTAAACTTTGAATTTTTCATTTCCTTGTTAAAGCTTTGCAAAATTCTTTTACCTAGGTAGATTCTAGATAGTTAGTGTAGCTCATTTCCAAAATTTCAGCATCTAAAGTCTAGTAATAAGCTTGTTAGCTTATTTGAAAAAAGCTAAAAAACAGTTTAAATAAAACTTGCACTTTCTCATTTCATTTTCTTTCTAAATTTGTTCAAACTAGGTTAATTTTAGTTTAAATCCATTTAATACACATCTTTAGCATTACATAGTTTCTTTTGCTTTTAAATTTCATCAAGAAATAAGCTCAATATAAGCCAAAATCCAAAACACTAGTCAAACTAGCACTTTCTGTAACAGGAAATCATTTGCTTATTTTTTAGCTTATTCTTTTGTCCAAAGTTAGAAGTGTCTTTATTAATGTTGTAGAGATTAAGCTAATCTTCAACTTTGTAGTTTTGAGTTTTGGCTGAAAACCACTTATTCAATAAGCCAAAATAAGCCACAAGCGTAGGGTCTGTTTTGCAATTTTCTAATAGTCAAGGGTTACCCGTTTTAACTGTAGTGTAAATTTACACAAGTTCACCCGCCTATCCTCTACTTTCCTTTTTAACAGTTTCTACCCTGTTCTTTTCAATTTCTTTTTAATTCATTAAAATTTTCTTTTTAGATTTAAAAATAGAATAATAAAATTAGGTTTTCAATTTAATTTTTGCAATTACTTTTCAATTAGATCATAAAAATTGGGGCTTTTTGTTCTATAAAATTTCTGCACCTTTTAAGAGTTTAAAAATCATTTTTACATATTTTTCTTGTTAAAATTGTATTTTCTAGGAATTAAAATAGATTTTAGTGATTTACTTTTTCTTAGATAATTCATAAAAAATAGAAAAATAGTTGAAAAATTAAAATTCTTTTTGCATTAATTTTCATTTTAAATCTAGTATTTTTGAAAAATAAAAGAAAAATTTTAGTGTTAATTTTTAGAAAAAGTTTATTTTTGATAAATCATTAAATCTTAGAAAAATCATAAAAAATTCAAAAATACATAAAAAATTCTAATTCTTTTTCCTAAAATTTTCATTTTAAATTTGTGATTTTTAGGTATAAAATTTGTTAAAAGTCGTGCTTTAGATTTTAAATTTCAGTTTTAGCTCGCGTTTATTACGTTTTGTGCATTTAAATTTTGTGCTAGTTAATTGTTTTTCAATTCTTGCTATTAAATTTGTAGTGTAATCAACAAATCAAATATCCTTTACTATTCTAAAACTTGAATCCGAGCATCTAAATTCTCAATTCACGATTTCGTTGGGACACGACCCGAGTTGTACAATACTTCCCGGATAAAAATATACGAATTGTGTTTTCTTTTGTGAGATTTTTACCTTATATTTCTCTTGGTTGAGAAGTATTTTGGAAAGAATTCTTACGAGATTAATACTATAAGTATATAAATTTGACTACACACCAATCATTCATGGAATTAGGGTTTAGAGGCATATGATAACGGTTTAAAGCCCGTTTTAATATAACGTTGCGAATGATACATTATAGGTAAATAAGTCTTTGTTAATAAGGATATGATGATATTGACTTGACATATTGTGATGTTTGCTTGACATATATGAAGACAGAATGGCCATAGATAGGTTGCGTGAGCTTGTCTACTTTAGTTATGACATACTGAGATATTGACAATGCAAGTAATGTAATAAAGCGAAAAATTTCCCCGTATAATTATGATAATAGTAAAATAGGTTGATGAAAATTCTTGGGTTGTTATAGTCTCCACCCCTTACAGAAATCTCGTCCCAAGATTTAATTTAAAGTTGAATTGAATGAATTTAAGTTAGGCTAATCAAGGTCACAAGTCCACGTGTGTGATGCATTTATAATTATGTTGCGCACCATAATTATAATTACCTCCTTTCACACGTTTACTTATTTTCAAGACCACACCTTTTTAATGACAGATAATAGAATTTCTCCAGTTCTTGATAAAACCTGGGTGGATGGGATACTTTGATTTATGAAACCTATGGGTTATGGGCCTACCATGCTACTGTGTTGCTTCTGTGATCGTAAAAGAATCGTATATCATTAACCTTTAAAAGTCAACATCGTATAAGAATGCTATCACAAGTACTTGTCAAAAATCTTCATACTAGTGGTATTGAAATCATTTGACATTGTATATATTCGTGTGTGTTTCCTTGTTATTTAGGTTGCGAATATACAGAGAATTTTTAGAACTACGGAGATCCTGGAAAGAGTGATGTCAGGTAATGATAGAATTTGTAAGAGTGTTGCTTAAATCACGGTGGAGATATGATTTTATACTGAAACAGATGATGAAGGTAACGAAAGTTATAATGATAATGATTAAGGGATTGTGTGTAAAGGATTGAAAGAAAATTATTTGTAATATAGTTCTATCACTTTAAGCTACTTATTTATAATTAGTCACTTACAAAAAGAAGCATTCAACTCCTTGTAACTGAGAATTTATAAATTCATAGTTCAGAGATTTATAATTTCCTTATTCAAATGAAGAAGCCTTCTAATCATTTCAATAGATGATTATAAATCGTCGTGTCCTAAACATAAAAAACATGATATGGTAATGGTAAAAAATGATATGAGCATGAATGGTTAGACAAAAATTGAGATGTTGAGTATACTGACGACCCATAATAATCGAAGATGAAATTTATGTTGCAATGGTATGAGGAGTGATTCAGGTTTGAACATGATAGAATGACAAACAATGTCGAGTTTGATATCACCATGATAACAAGATTGTAACGGAATTATTATTTTATTCCATGGATTATAAGATCTTTACCTATGAAAATATAGTGGATACTTTATTGTACATGTCTCGAGATTTAGTTGAGAGATTGAGTGATGTTGGAAAATAGATGGGGATATTTAGCATGAATTTGATCTTCACGTTCCCATGTAAATTTAGAGTTCCATCTTACTTTGACTATAGGGATGCATCTTTGTCTTAGTTGCTTGATTTCTCGATCCATAATCTCCACTGATTCTTCCATATAGTTAAGTTTATCATCAAGCCAAATTTCTTTCTTTGGAATGATGAGGGATTCGTCACATAAGCTTTTCTTAGAAACGTGAGAAGTACCGTTGTCTGTTTTTTATGAGCACTGACTTTTGTAATGCCCTTTCTCTCCACAGGCAGACATAAGATTGTTAATTCTTGGAATCTTCTAATATAAGTCTTAAGATCACTTCCATTTATAGTTAGACCATAAAATTCATCTTCTATTTTCTTGATCTCAGTTCGAGGATAGTACTTGTTCGTCAAAAGCCTTTTTAACTCAGTCTAGGTGATTTGATTAGCTTGCTCTATTCCCATAGGTTGGGCATGTGCATTCCACCAGGACAAGGCGTCATCAGTTAAAGTACCAGTAGCAAATGTTACTCTGTCTTCCTCGGTACACTTGCTACAAGAAAACACTGACTCAGTATGTTCAAACCAGCGAATGAGGTCAACAGCTCCTTCTGTACCATTGAAGTAGAAAGGTTGACAGTTTATGAATTCTTTGTAGTTTCCTCTTTTTGCTACAGGAATTTCTCTAGGTTCAGTGTTCCTATTGGAATTGTCAGAATTTGCCATGGCAGCAGCTTGTGCTTTCAGAGCTGAGGAGATGCCATCATTAATCAGTTGCCGGATGGCATCCAAAGTTATGACTGGTGTTTCAGATGTTGACGTCCTTTTGGGAGGCATTCTATCAACAAAAGATGATACGTAGTAAGAATGATATCATAAGTTTTGAAAAGTAAGAGAATGTGATGCTTAAAATGCTTAAAGGAAAATGCTTATTTTTGAATTTTTAAGCACTTAGAGGTTATGATAAAGACGGAAATAATGACAAAAATGGTGGAAATGATGATGAAAAAGAGATAAGTTGGAAAAATAAGGTATGAAACGGGATTGCCTTTATAAATAACTTGCCTTTTCACTGTACATAGTCAAGATTTGACAAGCGTTTTTATTTATACCACACATCCCGTGGCTTAGGATAAAGCTATAACTAGTCTAAGAGTTTGTTGATTCTGAGTTGGTAGATGACATCCTAAAGATCTTCCTGATTTGTTTGGTGACGAGCTTGGATTTTCTCAATGATTCGTTCAAGATTGGAAATTCTGTAGTGAGCAAAGGCAATCTTATCCTTTTGCCCTAACCGCTTCTTTTGAAGTTTTGACAATCTGAATACGGATTTCCTTGAGTTCAGTCTTCAGTTCGTTACCATTTATACGTCCTTCTTCCATTCTCTCAATGCGGTGAAGATAGAGTTCATCTAAATAATTCAAGATATCTTCGACTTGTTTCTCATGATGTTTCAGATACATCTTATCTGAACATTTTCCTATTTCAAATACTTGAGGAGGGATAGAAGTATAAACTAAGGAAGATGGTGATACCAAATTACAAGTTTGATTCCGAGATGAATTAAATAACGTAGTTGAGGAAGAAGATGAGGAACATATTCGCTTCTTAAGTGGTAATAGTTCTTCAGGAATAAAGAAATATCGAGGATTAAATAGTAATGATGGTGGTAATACCGGAGATGGAGTTAAAATAGCTGGTGGAGTAATAGGATCTGGTGATGAAATAGGTAATTCCTTAGCATAAAATGCTTGTACGTCCTTCAAACAAGGATTATTGTAGAAAGATGAGAATACTGGTGGGATTATATTATCTGTATAGTTTTCTGAAGATTAAAGAAATGATTCCCATGACGCTGGGAAGATAATTCGAAAGAGACGAGTATATTTACAGACTATTCATAGAGAAAAAGCATCCTAATATCACAGAAATAAGCGATGGAAGAAGACATCGTTCTGATAACAACCCGAGTTTTGTAAAAAAACATAAGTTTTATTATGTAAATACATAATAGATAAGTATCTTACATACTTCCTTCCGAATATAGTGGCAGCGGAGGACTTTGATGCTGAAAAATGAAATTGGGGGGGGGGGCGGGGGGGTATATAAGTTAAGTATTTGACTCTTTTCACTATAACCATGCAACTGGATACCCAATCTGTAACACCCCTATTTTTTACAATATAGCAGCGGAAGCTAATCTGGGGTATTACTTCATGGATACAACAATCATAATCATAGAAAACAACTTTAAAAGAGACGTTGTTGGAAAAATTTAGTTATCATTCATTATAATCAGAGTTTTTACAAAATGCAGGTCCCAAAATCTAAAACATTATGTTTGAATGATAACAGTTCAGCCATCTTCGAGTCCATGCCACTCCGTACCGCAACTTGCTCAATTACCTGAGATAAACATGCTAAAAAGTCAACACAAAGGTTGAGTGAAATTCATAGGTTTGAAATGTAATAGTTGGATACAAGTTATAGTGTAAATACTGGTATTGCAGGGATAATTATCATGGAGAACATTATTATCATGGAGAACATTATTATCATGGAGAACAGTATTATCATGGAGAACAGTATTATTACCCTAAACTCATGAATCACATAAGAGATATTAAAGAGATATTGGGAGATATTACCCAAAGAGATATTAAAGAGATATTGGGAGATATTACCCAAAGAGATATTAAAGAGATATTGGGAGATATTACCCAAAGAGATATTTCCTATCCTTTACTTGAAAAATCACAAACAACAAACTGCCCTCTTTTATCCTCCAATTAGGAGCTCACACTGCTCAACATACACCCTCCAAGACAGCAATCCATCGCTTGATTTTCCTGATCATATAAGTGTTCTAGAAATCATTCCAAGGTGTTCCTAAAAGAAGATTTGTAGTTTAAGTTTGGAAAAGTATTTGCAAGAAAAGAGTGTTTTTGTGAAGTTAAGCTTGGAACTTTTGGATCTTGATTTTTAGAGGGAAAAAACTTGTAAATTGTTGTTAATAATCTCAAACAAGTTTATTATCATCCATATACTCTTGTTACAATAATTATTATGCATGCCAAGATCAAATTCTATAACTGTGTTATTCGCTGTTTTATTGAAATATTATGTAAACATATTCAAAACTCATAAAACCCAATTGTTCCCATATTGAGTATAAATAATATTGAATAAAACAAGTGGTTAAAATAACTTATATATATGACAAAAAGTAGTATTCCTTATTAGATAATCATAGACTACCGGAATCACAGTTATTTTGTTTGTAGAAACGAATCTGATACGTACAGTTCAAGTTATAGACTCTTATTTCTCAAACAATTTTCTTTTAACCTACTTTTAACATTATATAGTTCAAAACATTTTCTTTATGAATTATAAAATCAAATTTATTAAACTACAAGATCTATATAAGTGAGGGAATTTTATAAGAGGATATTGAAAGGCCTCTACGGAGTAACGCGTAATTGACTATTCTGGATTGTAACATTTAAAGTGACCTAGACTCCTCAAACTTACGTCATTGACCAATAATCCTTAAGATAGCCCAAACGATAGTAAACAATGTTAATTATAAAAGATCAAAACCGTTATTAAACCTAAATAACAACAAAGATTTTTCAAAATTCACTACAGAGAAAAGTGATATGTGGGTCAGCTTCTGTAGTTTATGTAACTATTTCGTCTGAATGCATAGCAGTCTTCTCTTACGACCTATGACTTTTATTAGTTTCATATCATCTTTATCGTAGACGCTTGTATCCTGTTAGTGATATACTCTCTGTCTAAATTCATTTGAGGTGAGTTCATAATGCCCCCCACGTTTTAACATTAATCATACTTTATATAGTTTTGGGGTGAGAAACATATGCACGTTTTAACAAATTGGACGCAAGTGTAAATAAATTTATATCATGATCAACGTTTGCCTAAGTATCGATAACCCACTGTTGCCCAGATCATGAACTGTTAAATTACATATATGTGACGTGGATTACATTATTATGAGCGCGAATTATTATAAATAGATCTATTTGGGATGACTTCCCCCTTCCGGAAGTGACTATACTATCATTAGAGAACGTACGTATTTCATGTCGGATACTTGTATCTTAAGGTGATGAACAACAATCACTGGGTCAATGTAGGCAATATATACTATATAATGTATTCCAATTATGCGAGTTTTTGGTGTCCATGAGGGCTTTAGGAAAAAACGTAAATACATTTGTGATGTCTTCAACTTTGCATTATCAATCACGGAGAAAGTCTTGGCGTCCTGCATGATCATTATTAATTAAACCTATGAAATTCAACGCAACTTTATGTTACTATGTAAATTTGCAATGTTAATTCAGGATGTTCATTAAAGCACTAGGTGCCGAAGGATACATTGTGGGTTAATATTATGAAGTCATGATGCATAAAGATTTAGTCGTCATTACATATTGTTTATCCGTTATGGTCTGTAAAATCTTTGTAACAATATCAGAGTAAAGCACGGGCTTTTGTAATGCAAATACTTAAATAATCCAATGGTATCAGTCTTAAATTACTTTTTGATTAAGTTCGTTCTTATAGTTATCTTGTGTTATTTGATCTGATAAGTTAACACCCCCAATCCTTATTCGTCTTCCGCAAGCGTCCCATTTGTTTTGGGGGTGTTTACACAATGACTCTACTCTACTTGCTTTGAAGAGAAGATGGAGTCTTGTTGAGGAAGATGGATCTACAATGAGTGAGTCTTCTCAAGTTTGCATTCTTTAACCGTGGCTTTGAATCACATACAGGAGTAGCAAAGTCAGATACTGCCTAATGTATAAACTACTGGCCATTTTAATTACTAAACCTCGTTAATGATATTGCTTGTCACAAACTCTTCAATATTTCCTTAAATTCACTTGCAGAGATACATCTTATCAGTTCCTTCCTTATGTTTCTGAAGCCAATTACAACCATTTTGAAGTGCATCTCCCAGACTGATTCCAAGATCTGCATTAACAGCTTGATGGTATTTCGGATCTATGTAAAGCACGAAGTGTTTGTAGTATTCTCAGCTCGTAGTAAAAACTCCTTTAACAACTTTCACCCTAACAAAACTCTTTGGAAACAAAGCATGGAATGGATAGGAATTAGATTGGTTACTCTGTTGAAGCTTTTGTGTGAATTGTGCGTATGGGATTGCTGTTGTTGTTTGTGGTAGAACATGTGATATGGATGAGATAGTTGAAGGAGGTAGAAGAGTTGTTGCAGGTTCTACTGAAGGAGTTTGAGGTATAGATGTGAGGACTGAGGGCTCAAATATTACAGAAACTGGGACAGTAAGTACAGATGGAGACTTGATATGTGGTATCTCTTGTTGAATTTGAACATCCAATAAAGAGTTGATCTCAACAACTATAGTATCCTTAACAGTACCAATTAATGAAGTATCAAAAGAAAGGTTAAGAAACTGGTTACCAAACCCTGAAGATATAGATAAGATGGAGCTTGTTAGAGGAAGTTCAGCTTTCTTGATATCGTCCTTTTCTACTTTTGTCTTTTCAGCCTTTACCTTCGCCGTATCAGTTATTTCTTCATCACTGTTTCCCGTGTCAGCATCTTCAGCATTTGTCATCTCTTCATCCTTATCATCATTCACTTGTTCATCAGCATGCACTAACTCATCATCAGTTTCTTCATCATCATCTTGTACATTTTCTTCACTATGCATAAATTCGTTGTCGGTTTCTTCATTGTCTGTCTTTTCAAGATCGATGCTTTTGTCATCATCATCATCATCCTTCTCTTCCTCTTCATCAGTGTCCACCCATTCAATGTTTTCATAATCATCACCTTCTTCAGAGTATTCACTTTCTTGTTCTGATCCTCAATCAACTATGACATTTGCTTCAGAAGTAACTTTTTCCTCATCGGGAACCCTTGGTTTAGCACCAGTTCCTTCACTTGAGGTAGCAGGGATAACTGTGGACTCATTAGGAACCCCTGCCGAAACACTAGTTCCTTCACTTGAGCCTTCAGTACCTGGCTGTCTTTTGCTGGTTTTCTTACTTTCTTTGAGGGCTCTCATTGATTTTCCAAAATCATTTTCAAGTGGGTACTATTGATAACAAAGTTGTCATTAACATTGGGTTGAACAATGGCAGAATTACGAGTCGGTGCTGCAATCTTAGCATTTTCCCACATAGGCTGATCATCAGGATCGAGAATTATTTGTTTGGGTTCAACATCCTCTTCAGGTATATTTATGACGACAAACTCATTAACGGAAGAATGTTGGGTTGAAGATTCGATCCAAATGTATTCTTTTTGGAACATTTTAAATTTACAAGTCATTGTTATTAATTTTTTATTAAATTTATATATTAGATTCACAAGTTGTTTTCCGTAAGATAGGGGATTTATACATACATTAAGCATTTTGCAAAAAGACATTTTTATATATATAATTAAAGCTAATAGGATAGTATTCAAAATAAAGTAAATTATTTTCATATATTTTTTATATATTTTTTATAGATTTTTATATATATTAGATATATTTTAATTTTTATTATATATATATAGAAAATAAGGATAAATAGATAAAAAAAAATTATATAGATAGAGTGTGGCGTACTTTAGGAAAAGTGAGTCGGCTTTTCAGGAAATTTTATGTTTTTTTTCCGAATATTATGACAGACTAGATAATTACAAATACACAAGACATATAATCAGATAAAATACAATTCCAAATGATTATAGAACCTAAGACTAGCGGATTGGGGGTTTTGGTTTTGGTTTTTAGAAATAAGAATCTGTTTGTGAAAATTTTGAAAGTACGTATTACTTCCTGGTTTTTCAGGAAAGCTAGCGCACAAATAGGATGTGCGACGTACTTTCTAGAGAAAAATGATTTTTGGTTTCCGTTTGCCAAAAAACGGTACAGCGAGTTTGAAATTTTTTGTGAAACAAAATAGCACCTGAAATAAGCAACAAACTATAACAACTTAAACAATTCCCTCGCCAAAAACTTGATATGTTTTACAAGCTTTAAATTTATAATATTAGAAATACTGATTTTTACTAAAAATACAACACTCGGGAAGCGTACCTATTCGTGTATAGTATAGCTTTTAGGTAAGTCCAGGTCGTTCTACGAGAATTGAAGTTTTCACAGTTTGTAATTAAGGTGCTAAGGTTAATAAGATTGTCACGGATCAAATTAACCAAATCTTGCATATATCGGATATTATAACGAAAGCAATTAAAAGATGATTCAAGCATATGATTAAAGTATGTTTGTTTAGGCAATGATCAATTAAATACTGATGTGTTTGGAATAGTGTTTATAAGTTTAGAAAATAGAGTTATCACAAGTTAAAAATCCTTTCGGCCTTTAAATATTACTAGTGAGTATATCGATTAATAACAACAAATCCTTTCGGCCTTTATAAGTTATTATAACCAATATATTAAGTGGATTGATAGAACACATATATAAAGAAACCTTTCAGACTATTTTCTTATATAAAATTTGTTTTACCAATTCAATAAACACATATCCAAACGCTCCATATCCAAGATCACATATTGCCCAAATAAACACAACATGACTACTCCATGATCAAATAAGTAACAAAACACATAACATTCATCATGAATTTAGTAAAGATCATATTCAAAGGATAAACAAGATTTATACCAACTTCAAGAGCAAATGTTGATGATTTCATAAGTTTTTCTAACGAAAACTATATTATATTCAAAGTAAACCCGGAAACTATGACCAATTCTGTCACAATCACTTATAGATTCGAATTACACTTCAATGCTACTTCCTTGGATGGATTATAATCTGGAAATTAATGGTGGATAATGGTGGTTTGAAGGGGTGTTTGGATCCTTTGTTTCTCAAGCCAAAATCACCAAAAACACCCACTCTAAGTGTTCTAATCGAATTTGAGGTTTGTGTGTGTAAGAGATATGGAATAAGGTGATTAGGGGCTGTATTTATAGGCTCAAAATAGGAAAAAGTGCGCCGCACAAACTTATTTGTGAGCCGCACATAGGGTGTTAATGCACTTAGCATTTAATTGCCTTTAATTCTCTCCACCGCCTCAAAAGTGCGCCGCACTTTGGGTAAAACCGCCGCAATTTGTGTGTTAAAGGACTTTTTTAGTTCTAGTGAAAAGTATGCAACACTTTCTGCAAGTGCAGCATAATTTTGGTCGTTTTCAGCAGTTGGCCTTTTATATGGTTATAGATAATTGAATTCCGCTCGTATGGCCGCTTGAACCAACTAAAACGGAGTTCGTATGACCGAGTTATGATCAAAAAAGTAAACAAGTGTCGGGAAGCTCAGAGTTTGAGTTATTTCTTCGTTTAAGCTTCAATTCTTCATGTAATCTTCCGTTTTCTTCCACGACATGTACCTAGAACATATAATAGCAAATATACTTGATTAAGTACCGAAAGTTTATGAGAAATGATCAAATAAATGCAAATAACGCCGTCGAAAACATGTATAATTTAGGCGTTATCACATCACTTAAGGGTTATGGAGCCGTGTTGATGCAAAGAGAGAATGTGATAGCGTATGCTTCTAGAAAATTGAAAGTCCATGAATAGAATTACACTACTTACGATTTGGAGTTAGGAGCCGTTGTTTTCTTATCAAATCCCTCACACTTAGTATTGCTTGCCACAAGGAATCAAAAGTAGAAAAATAAGAGCATTTATCGTGACGTGGAGAAAATTTGGATTTGACAAGTGTTTACAGATTTAGTAACTTTTCAGGCATAGACATATAACTGTGCACCTCACATAGGGAATGTGTTTGTTTAATATTCACTTGAGTCACTTAGATAGGGTTTATATTTTTGTGAAGCCACTCATTTGCATAGACATAATCTAGATAGCTACCATATGCTTGTATGAGACACATAAACATGACCGATGGGGCGTGAGCACTAGACAAAATCTTAAAGAGGCCAAATGTGATAACGAGGTGGGTAATAAATGATCTCTTATGCCGGAACTTAAGCCTTCTACTTTGTATTTTTTTCTTTTAACTTCCTTCCCTTTTTTGTATCTACTTGCGATAACTAAGGCCAAAAACTGTGATCTTTCGGGCACATACTTCATGATGTAACATAGGAACTTCAGCGATTTTAGGCAATAAAAAGCGATTATTAGTGCCTACGTTACAGAAACTTCTTAAGATTTATTTCACCTCTTATCATACGGAATTGTCTATAAATTAATCTCACTACGGATAGTAAATGATGATCAAGCACAAGTTCTAAGAAGCTTACTATATTACGGCTCACTCATATATATTTTAAACAATCACCCGTTGCTCCAGAAAAGGCGATAAACTACAAATACACAGCTGTAACGACGGATGAGACACTTGCAATGGCATTCAACCCTTAACTCGAACAAGCTAAAGGCATCAATTATCTTAGGTATAAAAAGTTGGGTTTCCCGGTATTCTTAAGGCTAAATTTTCAATATTTTTAGTGGACTGTTTTTGTGCTAGTTATAGTGTCAATCCGGGTGGATATGCCTTACTAAGAGTATTCATTTTTAATTTTGAAAGGAAAGCATATATTAATTTTTTAATTTTCCAGAAAATATTAGTTGAAAATTTTCCTTATATCGCATGGCAAACATGAAGGGATATGATTAAGTTTTCCTATTTTGCTTCCCTCCACACTCTAAGTGACATTGGCCCTCATTGTTAAAAAATGATAACTTAATATTTAAAATAGGGAAATTAAGGAAGACCGTACTTTCCCGGTTGGGCTCATAGTTGATCGGTTAAATTCTGTAAGATCCGGCGGTGAAACACGACGCCCAAGCATGTGAATTCAACCATATGTAATATTATAATTCAAATATATCACTCCCCAAGTGATAAGCTATCACCACAAGTCCAAGCATCGCCCTGTTTTATTTAATTCTGCAAAAAAACACAAACTACAAAAAATGTTAAAATTCCAAAGCGACTTTCGTAGGTTAACCCCCCCCCCTCGATCTGCATTTGCGTATGAAACAAGACCTTAAAACCCTCCGGTGTTCTCCTCAGTTCTGAGAGGACGAGTTATGTTCTATTTTACGTGAGGGTTTCTAACGAACACACCCATAAAGTTCCTTATATATCTTTTTAGGTACAAAAATCAAGGTAAGAAACATACCGACCGAATGCGTGACATGCTTAAAAACTGCAAAGTTTTTATTATATATATATATATATATATGTTATAGTTTTTTATAGGTTTATTATTATTATTTACTATTACTACTATTATTATTATATTTAACTTGATTTTAAGATTCTTTAATGATACAGTTCAGTGGACTATGATCTACACTATTAAAAATTTTAGGGTATGGTATTTTTGGTATGTACACGGAATAGATATTCATTTTTTTTAATACACGTGATAGCCCTTATTGATGTTTTAATTTAGGTCGTCTTTTCTAATTTTATGTTAACGATAATGGAGGTGGGAAGGGGGGGCCCGGGGGCTGGTGGATCTTTTAGAATTTTCAGAGAATAATCGGACTTTCCACTCTCGGTAAATACGGCATTCACGTGCTCGGTGTGAGCTTGAGGAGGAGGAGGTGGGTCAGTCCTCTCGGTTTGTTCTGAATATACATTTTGAGATTATTTTTTTCGACATTCATCTATTTTTCTTCCATGTTTTAATTCATGGTTTGACAAGTCTCTTTTGTTTATGTTTCTTCTGTATTATTCATATCGTTAACATTATTCTTGAAAAACATATTTCTGACTCTTTGACCATCCAAGAATTTAGCGATTGATTTTTCAAGATCAGTTTTAGATTGATCGTTCCTGTCAAAAAGTTTATCATGAACAGTTCTCAAGCTACGGATACATCTTTTGAAATGTTCGAGATCATTTCTTACATCATTGTTTAATTCTGTAAGCGATTTCTCAAAATCATTAAGATCATGATGGGATTGATGAGTATACGAATCATGAGAATTTTGGTTTTGATAACCTTCAAATTGGATGTAATTTACTTCATGACGTTCACACATCAGCGTGTCATCATTCTTAGAAGCGTGATCACCTACGCGGCTATTATAATTCTTACGCATCTCATGCATCTCCTCTTTTATGCTCTGGAATTGAGAATCCATTTTTATAGTTAGAGCTTCCAATTTTTCCATAATGATAAAAAAAAATTATCATTATTACTATTACTTCCATCGGCGAAAGCAACAGATCTTTGATGATGTTTAATTTTAGATTCAAGTGACCGATCAAGTTTAAAAAGGATTTTGTCCTCAAGAAATTGAAAAGTTTGATTTGGACTTTTGTAGAGGAAGATTCCTCAGGAAGTTTCATCCAAGATTCCTTGAGTGGGTTCGTATAGATCTTGATAGAATATTTGAATAATACCTCCTTTGGTTAGACCGTGCCCATGGCATTTTCAAAGCATGCAATTTAGTCGTAAACCAAGCGCTATGTTTGACTTTACATCGTTTTTTTGAGAAGATTATTCTTGATTTCAAGTAAAAGACGGTTTATAACGAGGTGAAATGAATCTGTTTATAACAGCTCTGTCTACATTGTGGTTCCCACAGATGTTACTAATCTTTCATTAAGTTCGTTAAACCAGATTTTAGCATTATCGCATAAGGAAAAGGGAAATATCAAAAGCTTGACAACTTCACTTTGAGTTTTACCATATTTCAACATGACGCAGATTGCGAGAAATTAACAGATGTGGTCATGCGGATCGGCCCGCAAATAACCATCGAATTTATTTCCCTAACTTTTCAAGTGTCCTTAATATTGATAACAAAGTTGTCATCAACATTGGTTGGGAACAATGGCAGAATTAGGAGTCGGTGCTACAATCTTAGCATTTTCCCACATTGGTTGATCATCGGGATCGAGGATTATTATTTCTTAGAGGTCGTTCTCTCATTTCCTCTGCGACCCATTTTGGGGGTGTTACATCCTACATGTACCTAAGAGGTTTCTCTACCTCCTAGTCTAATTTCTCAGGTCTTCTTAGGCCAAAAATGTTTTGGAAACGTATCTAACAAGCTGCTATCCCAAAGCAGTCCCCAAAGAAATTTTGACGATTTTTGTAATTTACGAGAATGAGCATAATTTGAAATTTATTGATGCTTTTGATGTGAAACCAATTAGTGGTGATAGCCCTAAGAGCCTTCTACAGGTACCTAAATTTTCTTTTGAATAGTTATTAAAAAAATATAGAGTTTTACTCCTTTTCCTAACGGTATACCAGATTTGACTAGTTTTAGTAAAACGATGATATCTCACTCATCCGGAAGAGTTAAAATTCTATACATGTACCAACATCTCAATTGGCTTTTTCAGGTGCCGTAAGACCAAAAATAATTCACAATCAACCCCACAACCTGCTGGTTACAAACTGCCATAAAAATCCATTTCAAAATCCAACCAAACACCATTTTAATTCCTCCAAACTCCAATACAAAGCCATACCCAATGACTTAACACTCTTTCAAACACAAAAACTCATAGATTTCCAGAATCAAACATTTCATGACTTACGAGGTAGAGGTCGATACGAGAGAATCAGAACACAACGCCAACTTTATTCGAAAGTTCCAAAAATAGCCGTTTCCAAACGACACGTTACGCGAGAATACGATAATAGTCGATTTCCAGAACAATGAAGGGTTATGGGATGACATATAAAAGTACACCCATCAATTGGGAAATTTCGAAACAATAGGTTACGAAACAACATATGCGATTCAAAAGCAATGGAAAAATATTCAAACTCGGAGTCGAACAATAAATCACCCAATGGGATCGACACACTACGACAAATCAACATCATCAAAAGATGAAAAGTAAAGTCGCGAAAAAGTTTCGAAGATAATCATATAGCAACGATGTTTTCATCATGTATCAAAATAATTTTATCATATCGCATCGAAATGTTTAAAGAAATTAAAATCTTCGCAAGATGCGAATATCATGATATATATAATCGTACACCATAGAACGGATGCCGTATATATATATATATACACGCATATAATTATTACTTATACCAAGTGTCACCCACTTGTTACGCACATAATATGCAATCAAATATACCACATAAGGCACATAAGGGATCGGGAACGATGCGCGCGCGGATATCGGACAACGGTGAACGACTCGTAAAAATTTTCGAAAACAGTTATAGTCCAGGTGTTGAAAAAGACCTAGTTCGCTATAACCAGTGCTCTGGATACCATTCTGTAACACCCCCAAAATACGATACGCAGCGGAATACAACATTTGGGGTGCTACATCAAGATACAATCACACAAGTTATAACAAACATTTATAAAAGAGATGTTGGTTAAATAAATTTCATTTATTTCGTTTGAAAAGAATCAGAGTACAAAGGTCCCAAAACTATCGTAGAAAATTTATTTCTACATGTCACATCACGAATTCATTTCTAAAATATTTCTATCATTTATTGACACAAGTTCACCGAGTCACCGACCTTGATATCCGCGTTTCGTCCCATCCAATCCATCTTCAATACCTAAACCTGAGATGCATGCTTAAAAACGTCAACAAAACGTTGAGTGAATTCATAGAGTTTACACATAACAATTAGAACGCATATTTGGTTCAACAAAACATATAACATTACTCGTAAGATAAGTTATAAAAATATTGATTTCCAACTAAATGAGCCCGTGCATCGAAACTTAACACATTCATCCCGTAGGACGAAATAATCTCTGAGAAATATGTCACTTCTCCTAATACTAACTACAAAATGTCCGTTACAGGGTGCTCACAATTGATTCAAACTCCAGACAGGGTTGTCAAACCCAATAGATCTATTTAATGCATTAGCGTTTACCTACAACAAGGCAACTAACGGTCACACAGTAAAAT
>BQNB010069313.1:0-32429 GCA_026074375.1 Tanacetum coccineum | reverse complement strand
AAAGGGGTATTTGGGGTTGATACTGACGATTGCGTTTTTAGAATGTTTAGGATTGGTTATTCAAATATGATGATTAAATGGGAATGACAAATTGTTTTGAATAAGCAGTTTGAGGTTACTTATATCAAAATATAGATAATTATATGTGTGGATTTCTTAAGGACTCCAAAGTAGTCAATGATTCTTTTGACTTTTGGGGTTTACAGGTTTAAGTAACAACAACAATCATGGATCGATTTAAAAGTTTTGCCCCCTGCATTTTCGTGATGATTGCTTATGCTGGACTTTGCTGATACTTGCTTATGTTTGGACTGCATTTCCACCACCTATTCAGGAAGTTTGTCATAAGGCCTTAGGAAAAGTGTTTACATTCCAAGACCGTTGCAATCCTATATAAAGGGGTTTATTTAATTTCAGAATTAAATTATATACTCTAGCTAAGTGTTTAAAGTTTTCTAAAATGATTATACATTCTGCTAAGGCTTATCCATTATTGATTTGGCACGGGCAGAAAACATTATGCTTGCAGAAAAGCATAGAATAGAGCAGGATCAAAACAATGATCTGAGAACTCAGGTAGCTCCACTACTGTAGCAAGTACAAGACCAGAAATTACAGTTACAACAACGTGATTCAACTATCGAGTCACAGTGGGTTACTCATAGCCTTTTTTCTTATTTGCAATGTAATGGCACTTATGATGGGTAAGTCCGTGATCCTAAGACCGGGTGTAGTCGGAGGCTCATGAGTCATGATGTGTCCTTGCCTCTCACCCAAGTGTCTCCTTTAGAAACCTTCAATCGAAAGACGTGTATATGGTTCATTTTGAGCACAAGTTGGTCGAAAGACCGACTTTTTTAAGTGTATTGTGGTATGTTTATATTTAAAATGTGATATATTTGTGTTTAAGTATAGTATGTTTTAATGATGAAGTTTATGGTCTTATTACACTTTTTCAGTGATGTAAAGCGTTAAGCTGTCAGTGGTGATATTTGTCGCCATTACGCCCAACCTAGCTTTACTTCAACTACACGGAGTCACGGAAGGTAACAAACTGTACGATCCCAAAGTAGTCTTTTGCAGTTTTGCATACACAAAATATTACATTTATGTTTCGTCATACTATAATAAAGAGCTATCAGTCTCTTTCCAGCTGTAGCTCGGTCTCTTCTCAGAAGTTACAATTGGTGCAATAGAAAAAGAAAGTTACAATAATTTATTTTAACTGTATGAATAGAGTTTGGTTACACCAATAATAATGGTGTTAACTGCGAAAACTATCGACATTATATTGAGGTTCATTTCTATAGTTATGTTGTTTTCAATCAAAACATTTTTTGGGTAAAAGGTTGCCCCGGTAAAGTATATTAATCACAGAAACAGTTCAGTACATATGAAATGTGGCTGAAATACCACATTAACCTCAAGTTAACAAACTTTAACTTCTACTATGACAAAAGAGACATGCCTCAATTGAAATAAACAATAAAAACCTAGGACACATCCCAATTTGACTTGTAGATCTTCCAAGCAAGCTACTGAATGCATGAGATATAATGAATCCATCCAAAGAGCTAGCTCCCATATAGCCTAAACGTGCAAGGCATCTTCCATTTTGACACTCAAAGTATTTTTGAACCTAAGAGTAATGAACTTTAACCGAACCGTGACCATGACCATATCCCGAATATCCTCTGGAGTTCTTTTAGCATTCTTCAACAATCTGTTGTTACGTTCAATCCACACATGATAAGCAGCAGCTGCAAGAATAAGCCTTCCAACAATACTTCTAGCCGTCCTCTTATGCGATAAGGGAAGTAAATGCATTACAATATCATGAAGAATAGGCGGCACATTCTCCATACCAGCTAAATGGCGAATCAAGCTCCATACCTGTTGCGAAAAGGAGCACTCAAAAAAGAGGTGAGCATGCGAGTCCGCTTGTGTTTTACACAAGGGACAACTTAGAAGGTTAAGGTCGTTGTTCCCAATATCCCATTGCTGCACTTTATCTTGCGTTTTCAAGCTCTCCCTCATAATCAGCCATAAGTTAAACGCGTGGCGAGGGATACAATGGGGAAACCATACTAAACGATGCCACGGATGCTCATTTCCACGATCCCTTAGCGCTTCCCAAACATTCCTAACCGAGAACTCGAGCATGTTACCATTAACATCACACCAACGAGTGACATCTGGAACATGAACAGCCAAGTTAGGGTCTGGAATTGTACCAATATTAGGGGCTTTCAAAAGCCACGCATGAGGCCAAATCCAAGCATTATTAACAACCAAATCATCAACTTTAGATTTCATATTAAAACCCTCATTTGTGATCTCCCTCGGAGTCAAGAATATGATAAGCGGGCTTAGAGCACACCAATTGTCTAACCAAACCAAGGTTTTACTTCCATCACCAATTTTAGTTTTAATGAAAGGCCTTAACGTATCACAAAGTTTGAGGATTTTACACCATCCCCAACTAATGTCCACCTTTAAAGGAATATCCCAGAATGATCGACCTCGAAGTTTGTAAGTGTGAATCCACCTAACCCACAACGACTCTTTATTGGAAACAATGTTCCAAATATGCGTAGTCATTAGGCCTTGTTGAAAGTTTCCAAGCTTCGTATACCAAGACCCCCTTTACTATTTGGGAGGTAAATTTGATTCCAAGCTACCTTTGATTTACCCCGTTTATATTCACCGTTACACCAAAGGAACCCGCGAATAAGTTGTTGAATGTCAAGAATAATTCCTTTAGGAAGGATAAATACCGACGCCCAATAAACATGCAACGATGAAATAACCGACTTACAAAGTTGGAGCCGACCTGCAAATGATAGGGATTTATTCTTCCAGTCATTTATTCTTCCAGTCACCAATCCTATTAGTAGCTTTTTCAACAAGAACTTTACGGTCCCTAATAAGAAGCTTCAAGGAGATAAGTGGGACTCCAAGGTATTTAACCAGAAGCTTCCCTTCAGAGAATGGCATGATATTGAGAATAGCAATCTTAACATGATTACAAACATTACAAAAGAAAGCCGTGCTCTTGAGAAGACTCGGAACTAAACCTGAAGTGCTTTTAAACTCATCAAGTGACTCCATAATCACATGAGCAGATTCAACATCCCCACGCGCAAAGATAAATAGATCATCTGCAATACAAACGTTAACAAGTTGGAGCTCCTCACAATGGTTATGATAATGAAACGTCTGTGATAAACGAACACGTATGATAAGTGTTAGTACCTCCATGACCAATGTAAACAAATAAGGCGAGAGAGGGTCTCCTTGCCTTAATCCCCTCTTACCTTTGAAAAAACCATGAATGTCTCCATTTAAGCTAATCGAAAAAGAGGAAGATTCGATGCACGCCATAATCCATTTTATCATAGTAGGGTGGAAACCAAAACACTTCAGAATATTAGCCAAGAATCGCCAATCCACCGTATCATACGCCTTTTGAATATCAATTTTAAAAGCACACCTAGGAGGGCCCCGGTCACGATGATAGTTACGCATAAGCTCTTATTATCAGCAATCCTTCGACCCGGAACAAAAGCCGACTGATTTTCACTAACTACCTCTTTAATTCCCGCGATAATTCTATTAGTAAGAATTTTACTAATACATTTATATAGAACATTGCAACACGATATAGGACGATAGTCATTTACCCGTTGAGGAGTAGAAAACTTAGGAATAAGGGCAATGAAGGTATGGTCAATTTCTTTTAAAAGCTTGCCATTAGAGAAAAAGTCACGAACCGCGTTGCAAATATCACCACCTACAATGTTCCAACCTTTTTTTAAAAAACGCGGAGGTGAACCCATCTGGTCCCGGGGCTCTATCATCACCTATGCAAAACACAGCTTCTTTGATTTCCATGTTAGTAACCGTAGTCACCATATTAGAGCAGACCATCGCCAAACAAAGAAATCGTTTTAGTGAACAACCCATCAACATTTACGTCATCACAATGCATACTAGTACCTAAAAACATTTCATAATGTGACACAAAAACGTTAGGAATATTAGGACCAGAAACTTCAACATTATTAGCATCCAAAATCATCTCTATTCGACTTCGTTGGTTCCGACTTTTAACAGATTTATGAAAGTAAGCTGAATTCGAGTCTCCCACGTCAAGCCAATCAAATTTCCGCTTTTTGCCTTATCAAAAATCTTTCCTTCAACCACCTACGCCTTAATTAAAAGCTTTAAGATAGAATGCTTCTTCATCTTTTATGATTAGAAATCAGCCGGAATTGTTGTCCAAGGGCTTTTTGGACCTCATCTAGCTCAGGCCGAAGTCTTTAACACGATCATGAAAGGTTCAATTGCTCATGAAGAAGCTTACTGAAAAGGCTTCTTAATAACAGTTAGTGTTTTTAGAAGCAATCTGATATATGTTATGACCATCCACCTAAACATTCCAATAAGTAGAGTTCTTATCCAGAAATGAACTTTTAAACGTGAGGAAATTAAAAAAATTTAAAGGTTTAGGTTTAGAAGATACAAGCTCCGGAATTTTCAAGACCGCCGGAGAGTGATCTGATATCCGATATGGTTGAAAAATTGCATAGGCACATGGAAAAGTATCAATGAAATCAATATTCCCCATAACATGATCCAACTTCTTTAACAGCCCCCACCCCCTGAGGCTTCTGATTCCATGTATAGTGTAGCCCCAAACAGTTTAAGTCCATAACCTCAATGTTTTCAACACAATCTTTGAACTCTAACATATGGGAAGTAAGCTGCGATGAACTAGAGAAGCTATCCTCTAGATTTAACACAACATTGAAGTCACCAAGGAGGACCTAAGCCTTTCCCCAAACCACATTTTTATGAATATCTAAGTCAGACCACAACTTACGCCTCTCAATGGGAAGATTAGCTGCATTAAAAACAAACGTCCATAAAAATTTCCCTCTTCGTTGCCCGTGAGTAATCTTGACATGCAATGACTTGACTAGTAAAGCATAACCACCAACAACGTCCCAAAACCTCAATGTCCACCCAACACTAATGCATAAAGACCCTTTGGAGCACAAATTAGCATTAGACGTCCAATCCCATGTTCTAAACACCTTAGTACATACTTTGGAGAGATCTGAAATGTCGACATGAGATTCAAGGATGCACACGACCTAATGAGTTTCATTCAAACTCCACTTTGCCCGAACCACACTTGCTTAGGAGCGTTTCAAATCCCCCGGAATATTCCACGTTGCAAGACTAAACATCAGGAACACTTGAAGAGGGAGTGCTTGCCCCCTTTGGTTCCTCAAGAATCATTTCTTCAACTTCACTATCCGTATCGTCATTATTATCATGCAATGTTGAATACTGAATCCCCGTACTAGTCTCACCCACTGTTGCAACCGTAATCAGGTCATCCTGATCTCATAAAGCATCAAAATTATTTTTAAGTTGCACAAGATTAACATCATCCTTAGTTTTATCAGGTTTAGAATTCTGGACAGGCTTTGGACGATAAACAAAGGTAGGCTTTGGCTTGTTTAACTTTAAACCTTCTATTTGTCTTGGCTGCGAATTATCTTTTGATTTCCCTTTCTTCTTCTTGTTGGTAACCATAGTGAAACCATCATTCTGATTATCAGTACTTGTTTTCTCCACTTCGATCACTCTTTTAGGGCACTTGTCATCTTGATGGTCGAAAGTCTTACATGTAGCACATCGTAGAGGTTTCCATTCGTATTCCACTTCAATAGTTTCCAACGTGTGCCCCAAACCGTTATCAATAGGGATAGCTATAACAATCGAATCCATGAGCTCTTTTTCAGCCGAGACTTCAATAAGAGCCCTAGCATACGAGTTCCTACCCCAAGAATTAACACACATGTTGCTTGTATACCCATCAAGCATAATAGGCTTCCCGAGTTGTGCTGTAAGAAAACTCAGCCCTATCTCAGAATACGCAACAATGGGCACATTATGCAGCTTGACCCACACCGGAACGGTAGTAATTTCATCCTTTTTCATTTTAGATGTGGGAGTCTAAACGTTGAGGATAATAGGAACAAGGCGGATAAGCCATGGACCATTTTCAAGTACCTTTTCCATTCCGTCTTTAGAAGAGAATTGAAGGAAAAAGAAACCGTTTTGTAGCATAACCCTTTCGATTCCATACTTAGCCCACACGTTTTTCACATAATTTTCCACAATAGGAAAAGCCAATCTCTTACCTATGAAATAGCCGTAGAGAGTGTTAATGAAACGTTTACTCACCTCTTCAGCCGCTGCCAAAGGGAGAGTAACATGAGCACCTTCAATAACCTCATCATTCGTTAAAGGAACAAGCTTCACAACCTTCTTTGTTGGTGTTTTATTCAGTATAGATGCAAAAGACAGGCTCCTCATTCACTTTAACAGAAATAGCAGGTTCGTCTTGAACATCTTCTAAGATAGAAACCTTACTGGTTAAACCAATATTGGAGTCATTCTCACTTACTGATTCCGTAGCAGATTGCATAGGTAGATCATTCACAGGAACTGAGGTATCCGCATCAGCCTCAAAATGAACATTGCGAAGCGCCTTTATAGGCTTCCCATCCTTACCCAACACCTTACCATCAATGTTTTTAATTTTAGCAAAACAACTACGCGGCGGTTGCACAGCATCCATTACTCTGTAACCCAAACCCAAAGAACACGATCAGACCCTGAAAACAAGATTAGCGGCAATCATGCTATCAACAATTTGATTAGTCTTTTACCATGGAATTTTGTTGTCTGTTTGATCATGAACAAGCCAATCTTAACCATAAAGAACGGTGAGTTGAGAACCCTAACACTTTTTGGTAAAATTGTCAACTAAAACGGAATTTGAGAAGTCTTTACCATAACCATTTGCTATGGACTAGACAGGTTCTTAAGCCATTTAACTTGGTGAACTAATGACCATTTGTTTAGTGTGGTGGTTACCAACACTCAAACCCTTTCTCAATTCCATCACCTTATCTTCAGGGTTCTAACTCTGCAAGAAAGCTTCTTGACAAATCTAATCAACTTCTAAAGCCATAGTACTAGTCTTCTCAACACTAACCCTTTAATTTCAGCATTTTTGATCAGAACTAAATTCCTTTCTCAAAGGATACTTCTTCTCATGAAGCATAAGAATAGACTAATCCTTCCTGCCTCATTCATAAGTATGAACCACCTGAACGAACCATGTTAGCGAGTCGCAACCTCACTATATTCCAATCCTGTCTATGTGAAATCCATAAGTCATTTTCCATCATCTGGGATTAACAAACCATCAAATCTCCCCCAAAGTACTCTATCACCAAATCCTTTGCATGCATCTCAGTCTTATATCTGTCCATTACTAGCTGATACACAACATTCAATCATCTCTATCAAAATTAACAACACCCCTCATCCAAGTACTAAAATATCTCTGTTTGACCATTGCTTCTAATCACCAACATTTTTGATTAATATCTCTAAGTGTTTTCAGCTTTAATCACCTGTGGTTTAGTTCCAAACCCTCTGTTTTTCCATTCTTTGATAGCGATATTTCTGTCAAGTATTTCATAACCTACTACCTTTTCCTCATCTGAGCTATATTAAGTTAATCTCAGCTCATCATTCTCTTCCTCACAATCATCTTCAAAGTGTTTTGAATGAATCTTCTTTTCCTATGACTTTATCTTTTTCCTAGTACCAAGTTTCTCTTTCTCTACTTTCTCTTCTTTAACCCTCCTCCTAAACTTCTGCGTTACCTCTCATCTTGACTTCATCTTTACTCTCCTCCTTAACCATATTGATCCTTTAGGATCAATTCCCTTTTCATTCATTATCCTTTTGATCAATCTTTCATCTTGCACAGACCCAATAGAAACTGAAATCTTCATCTGACCTCTTTATCTTTTCATACAAGAGCCTTGTACTGATCCTCAAAACTTCTAGATTTCAATTCAGCATGCTTAAGTTTCCTACATGCTTCAGTAGTCATGTCATTTATATCTTATCAGTTGATTTCCTTGGTTGGTGGTCTGTTCCTCTGATGTCCTCTGATCTCTCTGTTGAGCAAAGGAATTTTCCTTTGAGCAGTAATTGTGTCATGAATGAACTGTTGCTCTTTCTTCTATGGTAAATGCCTCTTTCTATGTATCTTGAAGCTTCTCAGGCAAGAAGTCTATCTGCCTCAATTCTTGCTTTGTTATATCATCAAAGTTCTTATAAGCTTCATTGGTAGCTCTTTTCTTTAGCTATTCTTGTTGCTTTTCTTCTTTCAGCTTACCACCACCTTCTTGTATTTTCTAGCCATCTCTTCATATCCTTTCAAGCAGTTTAAAATTTCTTCTCAGCTTGAGGAATTCATCAGATTCAAATGTCAGATTCCCATCCTCCTCTTCTATTTTCTTCTTTCCTTGTCATTTTTTTTGGATCAATTTTTAGAAGAGGCCTTTTTTAATTATAAAAAATGGGTCCCCCAAAAAAAGTGATCTTGTATAGGAAGGTCTGAAGTTTGTCATTTGCTTAAATATCCTTTCAACCTCTACAAAAACACTGTTCTTTCTCCTTTTCCTAAAACGTGCTCTGGCTTGACTCATATTGAGAAAGAACCTTAGCTATATTTTTCATCATCCTCCAATATAGTAAAAGTTGGTGTTTGAGTGACTAGAGTAGCACCTTCCTTCATATGACATCAATACCTTTTCTTTGCCCATCGATACATTCAATTTTGCCTTCATACCTTCTATTTGCCCTGCAGTACTAACTTTGGATCCGTTATTACTAACCATATGGTCCTGTCAGTACTAACTTTCTCCATTTCCAAAACTAACTTTCTCCTTGTCAGTACTAAAAGACACAATCTTTCAGTACTAAGTATAGTTTTCATCAATCCTCCTTCTCTTCATCCCACTAATTTTCTCTGTCCTCTACCCACATCTTGAACATTCTTTGTTTCCATAAGATTAACTGTACTTCTATCAGGAATATCATCAAATAGATGGATATCCTTGGACAAAGATTCCACCTATAGCAAACTTCCTTCCCTTGATTTGGATATGAGACACTTTTGTGTACCCATTGTTTTCTTTTGAGGATCTCTGTCTCTTGCCATACCTTTGACTTCATAGGAGACACTTTGCATCCAGGCTCCTGTGATGTTTTGATTACAGGTTTAATAGTTGCTTCTTAGATTTTTGATCTGAGCCTTCAAGTGTTTGTATTTTCTTTTGGCGTGATCTGATCCTTAGCACATAAAGAGAGACTAAGATCATAGACAACTTTGGAGTGTCAGTTCAACAGTGTCACTCCTCATTCCCTGACAGGGATTTAATCACGTATGAATGACCTCCAAGATTCCCACCAGAAGTTTCTGGAATAGAATCGGGAAGGATAGTAGAAGGTGAAGGTTTAGGGGATGGTGTGAGTAGGAGATGAGTCAGTATGTGGCTCAATAGGTGTTTCACTAGTGTGAGCAGGAGAGGGTGTAGGTTGTGCTTCAGATGGTCTTTCTGAAGGAGCACCCTCATCCTCATTGGTTAGTACCAACATAATAAGGCCAATATAGTGGTGACTTTCCCCTGGAGAAATGTTTAACCCTTTTACCCACGAAAGAAAATAAAATATTACTATTTAAGCATTTCAGGAAAATGATCTAGAAAGGTAAATGAACATTAGCAAGTTGTTTTATCTAAAAAGATCGAAATAACGATGGTACATTACAAACCTCCTTCTGACATCTAAATGTCTAAGCATACATTCAAAGATTAATTTGGAAAAAATTATACTTCTGATAGATGTTTAAAAAAATGACAAGTGGCAATATTAGTAGGAATTTGATCCCAAGAGGTGCTTTTTGAACTAAGACAATGATTTATTGTATGAAATAAAAACCTCCATTGGGGTGAAAACAAAGCTTTATTAAATGTTAACACTGTTAAATCCCCTTCATACCCCATAAGCTGGATAGCATCAAATATAGCCTGATTAGGTAATGAGTCTATCCCATCAGCATCATCAAAAAGAAGATCACTTCTTATTGATGCCTCAGAGATAGACACAGACTTGCCAGCTACTTTGGCAGTAATGTGCCTAACATTGTTGATTATTTTGGACTTAGCAGACGTCCAAAACTGTTCAACAAATGTAGTAGAAACAACAGGACTTACAGTGAGAGCATGATGAATGGAACTGCGCTTAAGAAAATCAATGATCTCGTGAAACTCTGCATTCCCTTCAGACTTCTCCAAATACGCAACCATGTTGTGCTTAGGACATGAATCAAGAACAGCCATTGTAGTTGAAAGAGAGATCGTCGTTAAGAGAGATATTAGGGCTTGTAGATACGAATGTAGTTTAGAGAGATTGCGTAAGGAACTGCGCAATTGAGATGGGTTTATATAGGTTTAGGAGACCTAATTTCAAGGAAACCGTTTCAATTTACACTTTGTACCCTTGGCGGTATTTTTCTTCAACGTCTCTATAGCGGTACAAACTTTGCCCAGCGGTACTAACTTTGCACTGTCGGTACTAACTTTGTCCAACCAAAGAATGAACAATGTAGGTATCAGGAGTGCTTCAGTACCATCAGTAACTCTTCTCAATGACTCTCTAAATTCTATCAAACCTCTGGAAATGCATCACCTATGGTTAACATGTTTCTTAAGACCAAACTATACAACACAGCATATTGCCTCCCTTTAACCAATGCAGCTTATGGATTTATCATCCCAATAGTAACAACCAAGAACTGAAACCTGCTAACATCAAATGCCTTGGTTAGTAGATCAGCTACATTATCATCAGTGTGGATTTTAAGCACCTGAATTAGTTTCTTTTCATAAGCATCTCTTATGAAGTGGTGCCTAATAGCAATGTGCTTTGTTTTGGAATGATATACTGGATTCTTTACAATGCAAATGGTGCTTTCATTATCAATGTAGATTTTTGTGTTCATGAAGTTGAACCCATAGTCTAACATTTGATTTTGAATCCACAAAACCTGCCCACAACAGCTTGCAGCAGCAACATATTCTTGCATCTTAGTAGAAGTAAGCCAAATGGTCTGCTTTTGTGCATGCCAAGAAAGATCTCCGCCAAGAAATTGACAACCTCACTGTTGTGGATTTCTGTCAAGATTTGCTCCAACATAGTCACAAATCTGTGTAGGATTCCAGTCAAATGAAGACACTCTAGGAAACCAAAACCCATTGGGTTGGCCCTTATATACTGAAAAATTCTCTTCGACAGCACATTAGATGGGAGGACTTTGGAGTGACCTTAAACCTAGAACAAGCACAGACTACAAACATAATATCAGGCCTAGAAGCAGTCAAGTACATAAAGAGCCAATCAATGACCTTTAAGATGGACAATCCCACGATCAATGGCTTCTCTATCCTTGACTAAAGGCTTCTGATCCTTAATTGGTGTAACTAGCAGTCATAACATTTTGCAAGTCAAACTTCTTTAGATTTCCTGCAACATACTTATCCTACTAATAATATAACAACTGCTATCCGTTTTGAACATTGTAATCCAAGAAAGAAAGTGAGCTTCTCGTCACCATGAACTCATCTATAAATTTTACTCATCAATAATGCTTTCAAACTCATCACACCAAGATTTCTTTGTAGACCAAAGATATATCATCCACATAGACTTGAACTAGTATATATCAGTTGTCCATCTTTATAAAGAAGTTTTTGTCAATTATTCCCTCTTCTGTATCTATTCTCAATAAAAAGTAGATAAAGTAGCATACTCAGGCGTTCTAGAGCGTGATGTAGCCCATAAAGAGCTTTTACAACTTTGTAATACTTTTCCTTTAGATATTTAGATCTAGAAAACCTGGTGGTTGAGACACATATACCTCCTCATCAATTTTCCCATAAAGGAAGGCACTTTTCACATCCATTTGATAGACTATAAAACCCATGTATGAGGCAAAGGCCAAAAAGATCCTTATGGCTTCAATCCTGGCCACAGGAGCAAAAACCTCATCATAGTCTATCCCTTCCTCTTGCCTATGTCCCTGAGCAACTAACCTTGCTTTATTTCTGACAACAAATCGCTCTTACACATCCTTCTTATACGATAAAAACCTAACATTTGTGCCAATAGCCCTTCTTTCCCAAAAGGGGCAAATCTACAAGGATCCAAACTTTCTGTAACTGAACTGCAGCAATCTTCGTTGCAAAACTAACCCAGCTTTTCATCTTCACGAGATTTAGAAATCTTCCTTGGGGTTCATGTTAAGATAGGAAACAAGCAAATAAACAATGATGAAGTCCTATGGTTTAGTTATTCTCTCTCTTTTGCTTTATGAACATAGCTATAAAAGCATGAGCTCCAGAACTGGTATTTACTTTGCTTCTTGTTTGAACTGCTGAGGTTGGATCTCCTAGAATAAGAGCTGAAGGATGAGAAGAATGAATCCTTGATGTGGGAATATGACTAACATTCACAATAGTTTCCAAGTTTGTGAAGTCAGCCACTGCAACCCACATCATATATAAGATGAAAGTATTGAAGATACCATCAGGGTGTACTTTAGATAATATCCTCAGTGTAGGATTTCTAATCATCTCTTCAGGATTAGTTGGAATCAAAGAGAATAGTCCCTCATTGAAAAAAAAAAATAAGGAACTAGGCAGTACAAACAGGAATGCTAACATTATTAACTAGGTAATTATTTGTTCTGCAAGCTTTTACTGTGTGCAACAGACCTAAAATGTTATACTAGCTAAATAATACTTAGCAGCATCCTTCTTATTAACCCAAGTCTCATTTCTTGTTCAAACTTCTTCCTGAGACAAGAGCTTCAGCTTCCACATTAGCTTCCTATCTTTGCCTCTTAATGTCTTCAAGTTCTTCCATAAATACTTCTCTTCCTCTCTAGGACCTTTACTCTTAACATCTGTTTTTAATACAGGAGTTAATATAGAAGAATAAGGAAGGCCAAATTGGCATAACAGACGCATCTTGAAGCAATACTAACCACTTTTTCAGAATCCCCTGTATCATAAAGTCATCTGTACCGGTATTATTGGTTAGCTCTTGTTGCATAGGCATGTAGGTACTTGATTCTCTGAGTCTAATAGGATGATAATCATAGAATCAGTTAAATAATCAAGATCAAACAGCCAATTAGGTCCTTTCCCTGCAACATTTGGTTTGTTCACAAAAAGGTGATGAAACAGGTTTTCTTCAACTCTTTTGGATCTAAATTGTCATAACACTAAAAGGCTTTCTTTGTAAGGAATACCCAACTAAAAAATCCCTCACGATTTTCCAGCAAACTAATAACCCAGGTGGGTCAATGTATTCAAGTATGGTTTACATTCACCACAAAACATGTCTTATAGAACTTATAATTGTGTATCTTACCCATTACCATTTAACAGATTTCTTAAGGTGTCTTATTATGAGGCTTGGTCACTAATACCCTGTTTAGAACATAACAAGCAGTACTAACTGCTTCAACCCAAAAAGTGTTGGGTAAAAATGAATCTGCAAGCACGGTCCTTGCAGCCTCAATAAGGGTCATGTTCTTTCTCTCAGCAATCATCCCATTTTATATTATGGAGTTCTTAAGCTTACTGTATCCCCACTTGGATGCCTTTTAACCCACATAATTCAATAACATCCTTGTTCTTAAATCGGTACCTTATCATCTAATATTTTTAACATTTTGATTTGATTGGTTCTCTATCTGTCTATAATGTCCTTAGGATTTGCACTAGTATTCATCCTAGTTCTTAAGAATAAATACACAACTAAACCTGCAAAAATCATCATTGATATAGGCAATAGGTCTTATGGTTTTAAGCACCTACAGATGTAGGTCCCAACCAAATCCCATAAGAAAGAATTTAAAGTGTGGCTAATAGAGCTTACACTATTTTTGGCACTCACAGGAGGCCTTGTGTAGCTTTCCTTTCTGACAAGCAACACAATGTGGTCATTTTGAAGAAAGCAATGAAGGAAAACACTACAAGGTGTTCCCCTTTATACAAGTTTTTGTTAAGGTTTATTGAAATTAACATACCCAACTCCTATGCCATTGTTAATCATCAGTTGTACCTTTGCAATTACACAAGCCAATCCTCCTGAAGGACAATGTTCTCTAAATTGGAAACTGTACATATTGTTTTGTCTGGGGATTTTAAGTAATACTTGATTTTCAACAGTTACATAAATCAGGAGACTAAACAAAGACAATTCAGAGTCAGTAAACAAACCTTGTTCTTTTTGTCACACATTTGTGACAACAGAAAAGAGATTTGAATTGCTGAGTTCTTTTTACAAAGCATACATCTCGAATATCTAACCTACCCATTTTAAGTTTTAAACCTTTAAACCAGTGATATAACCTTTACTACCTCCAAAAGCAACAGTGGCAACCATTAAAGTCTTGAAATCAGCAAGGTAGGCCTTGTTATTCCAATCATGATTGCTGAACAACCCACTATCAATAATTCCTTATTCTTATAGCTCTATGGTGGATAATCCTCACATTAAAGAAAGAGATTAGAATCTCTTAGGGACCCAAGCCTGTTTGGGCTTGAGTCTGCCTAGTGGATCTTTAAAAGTGTAACAATTTCTTAGATTTGATCCACTATTGTATTTGGAGATATTGTGCCAGTTGTTTCTTTGTGGTCTCCAATTACAACCTGCTGAGGACTTAACAGCAGTTTCCTCCCTTGTCGCCCAACAGTACTAACTGCATTACCTTAGATCGGTAAATTAAGTTTTTGATTGTAAAATCGTTCTTAAGTTCTGTTACTTTTTGAAAGACCTTGATATGTGAATGATTTGCGTGAAAAAACATTTGCTGGTCTAACTCTATTCACAGTGGACTTAACCGTATTAACTTTCACAACAGTACTAGTTAGTACTGTCTGTCTGTTAAAACGTTGCCTAGCAGTACTAACATTTTTAGTACTTAGCTCTAGCAGTATTAACTGGAATTTTACCAGTTCTAGTTAGTACTGCTGAAGGAACAAATTGGTTTTGTTTATTCACTCTTTACACATTGTTCCAAGTTTCCCTTAGCTCCTTTTGACTAGTCTTTTTGTTCCACCCACTGTTTAAGTTAGCTTTTCTAGCCATCCTCTTCTCATGGAAATCACAATCTCTTATTAAATGATTAAGACTACCACATACAAAACATGCTCTTACAGTAAACCCATACCCTAAATCTTTCTTATCAACTTTAGGTTTTTGACTATTGTGAGAACTGACTCTTAACATTTTCCCTAGGAGTTTTTACTTGCTGGTTAGCATAAACTATGTGTTACTTGTGTTTTTGTTGTATAGACACATACTCAACTTCACTATCTGATTCATATAATCCCAATGCTAGAGCCATCAGACCAGACCTTAGGTTGACATTCTACATTAGATTCATTGACAACTGGTTCAGACACTAATTCAGAGGGTTCTGTACTAATGTTAGATTCACAGGTATCAAATTCACTTGATTAGGATTCAGATTCACTAGGTTGAGTCTGTTTTGGACCATATGTAAATTGTGAGTAAATCTACTTCAATTTCAGGTCCAGAGGGGGGCAAATATAATTCCCATGGCTGGGTGGTGTACAGCTTGGCATTCCTTCTGCTATAAACAAACCTATCATACAAAGGTTGTTTTTCTAACTCACTCTCTTTATTCATAAAAACACTCTGCAACACTTCATTTTCATAGCTCAAAATACCATCATATCTATGATCCCCATACCCAACCCAAACTTATCATTAGCACTCATTTGGGTATTTAGCAGTTTACTAAGATTCTTAGAAGAATTATGCCAATTTTTCTACTTAGCCTTTAATCTTCTTTTCCCTTTGAGCTTCTGCTAATAAATTTCTTAATGGTATGTGAGCAACATCTGTCTTATCATCTAAATATATTTTCAGTAAATATTATCTGTTTGTTCATAAAAAAACAAAGTATTCCTTCTGTTGATGAGACAACTATTTGTGCTTCAACTTTCTAAGACCGTGAGATAAGCCTTATTCTATTCCAGTAACATCACTAAGTGTTTCTCTCTGAGCACATACAGTTTTTTAAGATTAGCATCAGACTGCTTTACACTTAATGAACAGGAAATTAAACCTCTGTGTCTGAGTCTGACTGTTGAAAGCCATCAAAGCAAAATCTCATCTCTGAATGATTCAGTCCAATCCACACTAACGGGCCTTCTCCATCCAAATTGTCACCAATACATTAAATCCCTCCTGCTATGCCAGTTCTACTCCATCTTGTTTCTAGAAATCCATGCATGTTCCGCTCCTCCTGTTATCTGATTCCTTGATTCTGCACTCCTAGCAAAATGCCCTGACTTTGCAATAGTAGCATTCAATGTTGGTTTTAACAAAACTAACTCTAACTGGTTCTTTTGCACAAATTGTAGCTTTCTATCCCTACCATTCTTCTTGTAAACCTTATTTATTCTCATTGAGATCATGGCCACTTGCCCACTTCAATTCCATTTCTTCAAGGTCTATTTATCAATCTGTACGAAGTCCTCATGACCAGTTATGGCAACTTATTGATTAGCAAGTAAGAGTATGATGAAGTTTGTTCATACTTTGAGTTTTGACCAAGGAATTAGGAAACGACAGATAACCGACTAACTACATAGTACTGCTAGTGTTCTCAAGGACAAAAAGCTACATTTGCGGGCTAGAGGATGAAGCAGTAGAGCTTTAATATCACTCTCAAAGACTCATAGGATTATTGACATATCATCAAAAACAGAGACTGTCCCTCCTGGTTTGGTTCTCAAAATTAAGGAAACGTGTACCAGCAGAAGGTAGAATCTTAGAATCTTTGATTTGCATCCTCAGAGGATACACCTTCTCCATGGAATTTCTAACAGACACAAAAGCTTTGGGAAACCTATCAGAGACTTTGGAAAGCCCTTCTGAGTTGTATACAGAAAATCCCTTCAAACTGTTTGCTTTAAGAATATACTTCTGCATCTTTCTTGGACTGTCAATTTTTTCCAACCACCAAATCTAGATTTGATGGCACCCCACATCTCTTTTGCATCAGTCATCTTAATGGAATTTAGTAAGTTGATATTCTGGGAAGAGCCATAAGAAGTGTCCTTGCTTTCTCTCACCTTTCTCTGCTATAAAACTTCTGCATTTCTGGGAGGCAAGACCTTAATTGTCCTTTTGTATCTGTAGTGAAAGATACATGACCACTCCCATTCTGTATAAACCTCCCAGATTGTATAGTCCTGTATGATCCAATAGTGTTCCATCTTCATAGCCCATGATATCATATTCTCCCCTTATTGAGAATAGCACTTGATGGTAATACTGTATGAGAGTTTGTTGGTAGATGTTTGTGGTGATGAAGGTGGAGGTTGTAGGTTGGTGGAACAAAAAATTTCATCTTGGATGCAGACATGTTTAAGCTATTTGGAGATGAGGGTTTATAACTGAGATGTTGATTGTTCTTTCTTATTCAGGATTTTTCACACTCTGATACCACATGTGAGTCCCTTAGGAATAGATCTCTGCAGCCTATTAAGGATGATAGCCGAAAAAGTATAAATACAGTTGAGCTATTTAGAAACACTGAATATGATACTATGAGTTATATGGAATCTTTAACACAAGTGACTAAAAAAAAACAATGAAGAACAAAACAAATAACTTCTATTAATACTGCTTAGAATGAATTACAGATTACTAACTAATGAGAATATGATTGTGCATATGAGAAATCTAGAAATCATAATCTAACAATCCAAGAGGATCCTTTTATAGACCAATGATAAACCCTAACAGGGCTACAAAAACCGAACATATCATTTCCTAAATACTTATACATATCTCTTAAACTGTTACTAAATATTTTCTAACTATCGGTACTAAACTAACTGAACATTACTTACCAAGTTCATTTTTGTGACTGTCATTACTAACTAAAACTATCAGTACAAACTATTTGTACTGTCGGTACTAAGTTAGGAAAACGTAATTCCCAACAATAGCTATAACAATCGAATCCATGAGCTCTTTTTTAGCCGAGACTTCAATAAGAGCCCTAGCATACGATTTCCAACCCCAAGAATTAACACACATGTTGCTTGTATACCTATCAAGCATAATAGGCTTCCCGAGTTGTGTTGTAAGTAAACTCAGCCCTATCTCATAATACGTAACAATGGGCACATTATGCAGCTTGACCCACACTGAAACGGTAGTAATTTCATCCTTTTTCATTTTAGATATTGGAGTCCAAACGTTGAGGATAATAGGAATGAAGGCGGAATACGCCCATGGACCATTTCAAGACCTATTCCATTCCATCTTAGGAAGAGAAATAAAGAGAAAAAGTAACCCATTTGTAGCATAACCCTTTCGATTCCATACTTAGCCCACACGTTTTTCACATAATTTTCCACAATAGGAAAAGCCAATCTCTTACCTATGAAAATAGCCGTAGAGAGTGTTAATGAAACGTTTACTCACCTTTTCAGCCGCTGCCAAAGGGAGAGTAACATGAGCACCTTTAATAACCTCATCATTCGTTAAAAGGAATACAAGCTCACAACCTTCCTTTGTTTTTGTTTTTATTCATATAGGATGCAAAGACTTAGGCTCCACAATTCACTTTAAACAAAAAATAGCAGGTTCGACTTGAACATCTTCTAAGATAGCAACCTTACTGGTTGAACCAATATTGGAGTCATTCTCACTTAGTGATTCCGTAGCAGATTGCATAGGTAGATCATTCACAGGAACTGAGGTATCCGCATCAGCCTCAAAATGAACATTGCGAAGCGCCTTTATAGGCTTCCCATCCTTACCCAACACCTTACCATCAATGTTTTTAATTTTAGCAAAACAACTACGCGGCGGTTGCACAGCATCCATTACTCTGTAACCCAAACCCAAAGAACACGATCAGACCCTGAAAACAAGATTAGCGGCACAAAAAAATAAAAGCAAAAAAAATATCCCTAGCCACCCATCATTGCAGCATAATAATAATTGTTGTAATAATGAAGGAAAAATGCAGACACAATTATTAAAATTAAAGCAGCCACCAAAAGAAACAAACCGACTCAAATCCAAAATAATCAAAAACTACCCAATAAGGAACGATAATGGAATTAATTACTCCACACACAGATCCAAACAAGGAATAAATGATTAATAAAGGGATTAACCGATTAGAATTGAAGAATAGTAGCTGCCAAAATTCAACCCAAAAAGGCAGATCTTAAACAAATGAAACGGCATACAAAATCCTAAATAAAAAACAGCCCAATAACAAATGTTTAAGAGGAAAAGTCACAAACAACGAAGCTATAAGGTGTTATGATTAAAAAAGGATAATCCAGCCGATTTGATTTGATGAACCGGAGATCGTCATAGTCGCCCATACAAGAGAGAAAAAAGGGTTTTTTTTGGGATGATCTAATCAAGTACTTTTATAATGTTATTGATATAAGCTTTTTTTATTAAATAACGTGTACAAATTCATACCATTCTTTTTCTAAACTTTTTTTAAATGTGAATTGATACATGTTTCTTTCATTTAACGTTTAAAGGCGTGATTAAATCATATACTCCTAATTTTGTGTAATTTGTGTGCTATGTATTGGATTCAATTGGAAATGTAATCAAATATATGGGCAAATTGCATCGACCTGTGATGAACTTTCTTCTCATTCTTGATCGCGGTAACTGATAATTGCCTTTTTAGGGGTAATTATATCAAATATATAGTATACGTATTCCAAAATATTCAAAGAAATTACTTTTGACCAAAACAATATCTAAAATCTCCCGGGTCGTTCCCGACGAGGCGTGAATTTAAAAATCGAGTTTACATTTGATAATTTATGCTTGAATAATCAAGAGTTTGATTTGGTTATCTAAATCTACGAGAAAAAGCAATTAAAAGGCAATCTAAACTAAAAACGAAAGCAATTACGAAATTAAAACGAAAACGGGAGCGTAAAAACGCGACTTAAAACCTAAATTATCAAAATTATAACCCTAAAATGATTTTTTAACTTTTTATAAAGCCTAAGTGACTAAAATGCAAGAACAAAGAAAACTAAACCAAAAACGAAAGTAATTTAAGCTTAAAAATACCAAAAACATTAACGGGATTCATTACCGTTCTTTAAAAATTCAAAATCTAAAATTTTAACCCTACGAAAGCGAATTTAATTTTCCTATGTCCTAAATGATAAAAGAAAATTTTCTAAAAAAGAATTAGATTTTTTGACTTTTTTATAATTTATTATGAATTAAAAACGATTTTACTAAAATTAAATGATTAAAAATACTAAACTAATTATAAAAATTCTGAAAAAATTAGCAAAAGTAGCTTGAACAAAGCTGGATCTAAGAAAAATAAAATGGGTAACACAGCTTATCAAATAAGCTAAAACGGCTTATAAGCTAAATGGGCTAAAAAACCCTTAAATATCAAACCACTTGGGACTATAACGAAAAAGTCCCAAGGGCGCAGCGGTTGAGTGTGTGTTATAAACGGGTAGAGGTTGGTTGAGGTTGAGGGTTCGAGCCTTGCTCACCCTCAACTTCCCAATTTCCCCGTTTTTACTTTTTGAAACTTTTCTTTTTGCAAACTTGTAAAATAAGCCAAAATATTAAACTTTAAAAAAGTGACTTTTTATATAACTTAAAAATAAGCTGGAAATAAGCAAATTAAAAAGACAGAATTCACTTTTTTTACTCTAAGTCCTGAAGGCTAAAGTGTTTGCTATTCTAGGGACAAATAAGCTAGCACAAAGGCAAATAAGCTAAGAAAGGCACTATGCTACTCCTAATAAGCAAGCAAAAATGAAAACAGGCAGAAAAGCAAAAAGGGGCAAATAAGCTAATATGGCTAAACTGCATACCAAAACAGCAACAAGAGGCACTTTTGGGCTTATTTTTAAGCACCAAAAGGGAACCTTATGGGTTAATGAGTTGTACAGCTAAAAAGCTTGTACAATAAGCTATTTAGAACAACAAAGAAAAAGTAATTTGAAAAACAAATAAGCATTGAAAAAGGCTTAAGAAAAGTGGTTGTGCACTCAGCACAAGCTGACTTTTTCAAGTTATTACAAGACAAAATGGCCAACTGCAGGCCTCAAAATAAGCTATAAAATAAGCTCCAATTTGAAAAATAAGTTAAAACAGATGGAGACTGACTCCTAATGAGCTTATGCTCAAAATTTCAAAAGCTAAAAACAATTTTAAGGAGCTAAAAATTGAAAATGAAAAAGGCACTTTTAACACTAGAAAATAAATTGACAGATTTTTAATAAAAAAAAGGTAAACTAAAAAGACTCTTGACACTACTGCATTAGGACACAAATAACAACACTAAAACAATTCTTAAAACCAGTTAAAAATATTTTAATCTAAGAAGCAATATAAAACTGTTTTGTCACCAACAGTTTTAAACACCACTTAAAAAAACTTGAAAACAACTTTTAAACCTTAAAACTTTTAAAAACAGATGGAAAACAACTACAAAAGGCTTGTGAAAATTGACCAAGTGACCCAAATGGTTTTTTAGACAGATTTGACCCACTTTGTCCCTTGACCCAAACACCCCTTTAAATATGAAAATATCTTTTAAAGCTATTTTACACTGAATTAAGCCAAGTTTACTGAAAACAGATGAGAAACATGTAATGTTAAGCCAGAATAATCAATAAGCACACAAAGATAAGCACTAAAACAAACAAATAAAGCAATAAGCAGTATTAAAGGTAAATAAAGACAGATTTAAAGTAAAACTTAACTAATGACATATAAGCAACAATCAAAGACAAATAAGCATAAATAACATGAATAAGCAATAAAAAGCAGGAATAAGTAGTATATAAGCACTTGAATAGTAAATAAGCAAAAATGGAAAAATAAGAAAAACTCACAAGGGTCCAAGCTTTTGGCAATGATTCAAAGACCCAAATCAGTCCAAACCAACCTATGTGCTTCCCATGAAGCTCTAAACCATGGCCATCCAAGATTTACCATGCTCCATTGATTGCTTGATAGATTTTTGCTTTTGTGATTTTTTTGATTTTTAGACAGAAAAGTAAAACAAGCCTTCAAATAAGTTTTGAATGACTCAAAAGCTTATACAAAGGCTTATAAACAGTATTTAAAAGACAATTTAAGGTAAATGACAATAATTAAAGGTAAGCTTAAAATTTCATTAATCTTAAAAAAAATACAATGCAAGTATTTAAATGACAAGAAAATTAAATGACAGTATTAAAAGACACTAGCTTAAACAAAATTCGACAAAAAAGTAAATAAGCTACACTAGCCTATTTATACTAAAAGTTCTAGTCTTGAGCTTCTTCTTGTGTTTCTTTTGAGAGTGCTTCAACTGTTGTGTTTGTTGTGTGAGTAGAAGCCAAAATCAATCTTGGCCATCAAAATTGAGTGTTCTCCAAGCCTTGTCATCAAAACCTTTCATTTCCTTGTCTTTTTTTATTGGCCAATGGGGTGAGCTAGGATTACCAAGGTGGCAAATTAGCCATGTGAGTGTGGGGTTTAGGATGGTGATGTTTTTGTTTGTAGGAACAGTAGCCGAGGTGGAGGGGACGAAGGGTGAATAGTATAGTGGCGGGAAATTTGGTTTATGGTTAACATGGTAAAACTTTGGGGGTTTGGCACATTTGGTCCCTCAAGGTGTATTATATGTTTGCAAGTTAAGTCCTTGTGGTGTATTAAACTTTTGGGAGTTGGCAGAATTGGCCCTCCAAGGTGTATGTTGTTATACTTTAATGAGAATTTTGCTACATTTGATTAGAAGTTTTAAATAAACTTGTAGGTCTCAGCCCTAGATAGATCTTTTAAGCCTGTGATGAATATAGAGCACTAATGTAATCAAAAGTAACTCTGTGAGAGACTCTAACAAATCAATCTATTGTTCACGCGGAAAATAAACAATAGTGCTAAAGAAGAATTACTGAAAACAATACTTTGATCCTCTATGGATCTTTTCTATTAATTGTGAAACCGTTTCTTGATTGTTCAATCGTTCCTCAAACCTAAACCGTGTGGTTTCATTTATAGATATGAAACCCTAAACTAATTCTCCTAGAATTACGTTTACATGAGTCTATCTATTACTTCTCATGTCTATCCATACTAGAACTTATCCCAGAGTCACTACGTTACTCTACCAGGATTAATTTGTTCTACCAGTAGGAACAATATAACCTGCAAGAACTATATACCTGCCAGTAGGAACTTTAATACTAACAGTAGCAATTACTCTACCAGTAGGAACTACATACCTACTAGTAGGAACTAATAAATACAAATATACCTAACACTTATTCTTGCATTCTGATGCAAAAATGAAGAAATTAAATCAGAGCTCCCCTACCCTTAAACCATACATCGCCCTTGATGTATACAACCGGAAGTTTATGAGCATAATAAACATGAACAATAAAGCAAAATTGTAAAGCGAAACTTCCCTGGATATTGAGCTTTAAAGTGAGACGTTCTTTGGTTTTGCTCCATAAACTTATATGCAACTAGAATAGGATTGATGGTCTTTGAGTCTTGTCTTGGTTCCAATGATCTTAAGAAAGCCATGAGTAGCAGCAATGAGTTACTGAAATAAAAGCAAACACAATTAAAACTAAAACAAAGATAAACATTAAAAGCATAAAACATTGGGTTGCCTCCCAATCAGCGCCTTTCTTTTACGTCTTTGGCTAGACTCGGGTATGCACTCAAGCAGCATAGATCGGAATTTCCAGGCTCATTTCCTCCATGTTGCACACTTGGAATCCTTCATAAAAAGGCTTAAGGCGATTAACCTTAAAGATTTTACCAGTACTTAAACTTTTGATTTCAACTGCACCATGAGGGAAAACATTAGTAACAACAAATGACCTGACCCAGCGAGAATGCAATTTACCAGGAAACAATTTAAGTCTAGAATGAAAAAGAAGAACTTTTTGGCCAACACAAAAATTCTTTCTAGAACTCATTTTATCATGAAAAGCTTTAGTTTTTTCCTTGTAAATTCGTGAGCTTTCATATGCATCATTGCGAATTTCTTCCAACTCCTGTAATTATAACATACTGTTTGCTCTAACATCATCTAATTTCATATTTAAATTCTTTACAGCCCAATATGCTTTGTGCTCTAGTTCAACAGGAAGGTGGCATGCTTTGCCAAACACTAAACGAAAAGGAGGCATACCTATTGGTGTCTTGTAGGCTGTGTGGTACGCCCACAATGCATCGTCAAGCTTAATACTCTAATCTTTACGGTTTGGGTTGATTTTTTTCTTAAGTATGGACTTGATTTCTCTATTAGACACCTCAGCTTGCCCGTTTGTTTGGGGTGGTAGGCTGTTGAAACACGATGAGTAACATTATACTTTTAAGCAGAGCCTCCATTACCCGATTGCAAAAATGAGTGCCACGGTCACTTATTATTGTTCGAGGTGTACCAAACCTGGAAAAAATATTAGCCTTGACAAAATCTGCAATAACTTTAGCATCATCAGTTTTCGTTGCCTTAGCTTCCACCCATTGTGAAACATAATCAACAGCCAAAAGAATGTAAACATTTCAAAAAGAAGGTGGAAAAGGCTCCATAAAATTGATCCCCCATATATCAAAGATTTCACAAACATTTATAAAAGCAAGGGGCATTTGATCTCTATGACTTAAATTACTTGTTTTTTGACATCTTTCACATGACTTGCAAAACATATATGAATCATGAAAAATGTTTGGCCAAAATAATCCACACTCTAATATCTTACGGGCTGTTCTTTTAGGACCAAAGTGTCCCCACATACATGTGAATGACAAAATTCAAGAATAGATTGAATTTCAGTATCATTTACGCACCTTCGAATAACTTGATCAGAACAATGTTTCCAAAGATATGGGTCATCCCACACATAGTATTTTGCATCACTTTTAATTTTGTTTTGTTGAGATCTAGACAAATCATCTGGTAGTGTTTTGGTAACTAAGTAATTAACAAGATCAGCGTACCATGCATTTGTCATTTGGACTGCAAACAGATGCTCATCAGGGAACTCATCATTCCAAGAAAGTGGCTCTTCTTTTGCTACTACTCGACCTAGATGATCTGCAACCAAGTTTTCAGAACCTTTCTTATCTCGAATTTCTAGATTGAATTCTTATAACAGAAGGATCCATCTTATCAGCCTTGGTTTCGCCTCCTTTTTTACAAGTAGGTACTTAAGAGCTGCATGATCACAATAAATAATCACTTTAGTACCTAATAAATATGAACAAAACTTCTCTAAAGCAAAAACTATAGCAAGAAGTTCTTTTTCAGTTGTCGAGTAATTGCACTGAGCACTATCAAGTGTTCTTGAAGCATAATAAATAACATGGGCTGATTTTCCAACTCTCTGCCCAAGAACTGCACCAACAGCATAGTTACTTGCATCACTCATAATCTTGAAAGGCAAATTCCAATCAGGAGGTTCTATGATTGGAGATGAAGTGAGCAACTCTTTCAACTTATCAAACGCAACCTTGCAATCATCATCTAACTCAAAAGTCACATCTTTTTGAAGTAACATGCATAACGGCTGACTTATCTTCGAAAATTCCTTGATAAAGCGACGGTAAAATCCTTCATGTCCAAGAAAAGAACAAACTTCTCGCATATTTTTGGGATAAGGCAAAGATTTAATAACGTCTATTTTAGCTTTATCGACTTCAAGTCCTTTAGCCAACACTATATGACCCAAAATATTACCTTGTTCCACTATAAATTGACACTTTTCATAATTAAGAACAAGGTTTGACTCGATGCATCTTTTAAGAATTTTTTCAAGGTTAATTAAGCATGAATCAAATGAATCACCATGGACTATAAAATCATCCATAAATACCTCTATAATGTCCTCTACATATTCAGAAAATATGCTTACCATGCATCTTTGGAATGTAGCAGGTGTGTTACAAAGACCAAACAGCATACGACAAAAAGCAAACGTACCAAAAGGGCAAGTAAATGTAGTCTTTTCTTGGTCTTCGGGTGCAACCGGTATTTGATGAAAACTTGAATAAACATCAAGACAACAATAATAAGCTCGACCCGCTAATCTTTCAAGCATCTGGTCTATAAAAGGGATTGGAAAATGATCTTTTCTAGTTAAAGCATTTAACTTTCTATAATCTATACAAATTCTCCAACCATTTTGAACTCGAGTAGTCACTAACTCACCATCGGAATTCTTAATTACGGTTACACCTATTTTCTTAGGGACAACTTGTATTAGACTTACCCATTTGCTATCAGAAATTAGATAGATAATACCTGCATCCAGATGTTTCTGGATTTCTTTCTTTACCACTTCCATCATTGGCGGGTTCAATCTGCATTGGACTTGCTTTGCAGGATTAGCACCTTCGTCCAAAAGAATCGTATGCATACACATGGAAGGACTTATGCCATTGATATCAGCAACTGTCTAACCAATTGCCTCTTTGTAGTCTCTCAGAATCCGGATCAATCTTTCATCTTCTAATGGAGCAAACTTATTAGAGGAAATAACAGGAAGTATGTCTCCTTCTCTAAGGAACAAGTACTTGAGATGATCAGTAACTTTTTGAGCTCGAGTTTTGGTGCCTGCATAATAGATGGAAGAAGTTTAGCATTATTTAGAGGTAAACCAAGATAAGAAATAATTTTATTAATAGGTGCAAAAGAGTTAAGTTCGGAAATTGCTTCTTGTAGATTTGAGTTTGGCTCGAGTTCCTTATGTGCACTTTCTGATATAGTGTTAGTAAGCCCAACCTTTAATGAATCCTCATCATTTAGCTCAAAAAATTTCTGCACTAAGGAGTCAATAACATCAATGCTAAAAATAGAATGTTCATTACCAGGATACTTCATGGAATCATATATATTGAACTTAATGACTTTACCATCAAATTCCATAGTAAGTATACCCTCATGAACATAAAAATTAGTCCTAGTTGTTTTAAGAAATGGTCTCCTTAATAAGATAAAAGGTGAATTAAAATGATTATCTTTACCCATATCAACAACATAAAAATCAGCAAGAAAAACCAAGTCTTTAACTTGAACTAATATGTCCTCTAAAACGTCATCGGGGTATGCCTAAGAACGATCAGCAAGTTGTATGATTACCCATGTTTCTTTTAATTTTCAAAACATTCATAGCTTCATATATAGAGGCATGACATTTATTGAAGCTCCTAAGTCTAACATTGCTCTTTCAATCTCGACATTACCTATTTTACAAGGAATAGTAAATATACCTGGATCCTTGCATTTGATTGGTAACTTCTTTTGAATCATAGCAGACACATTTTCTCCTAACATTACTTTTTCATTACCTTTAAGCTTCCTTTTTGATGTACACAACTCTTTCAGAAACTTTGCATACCGAGGAACCTGCTTAATATCATCAAGAAGTGGAATGTTTACCCCTACTTTGTGAAAGGTTTCAAGAATCTCCTTCTCCTGCTCTTGTTTGATAGACTTTGCAAAACGACCAGGAAATGGAGGAAGTATCTTGATTTCATCTTGTGATATGGTTGTTTCTTGCGGCTAATGAGTCTGAGACGTTGAGCCTTCCTTCACAATCTCTTTCTCCAAATTGCGGTGTTTGGATGGTTTATGTGTCTTCTCTTCTAATACTTTTCCACTTCTCAAGGTAATTGCACTCACATTCGGCTTCGGGTTGTTAACGGTTTGGGATGACAATTTACCTGAAGCTTGAGGTTCAAATCGGTTCACGGAGGTAGCCAACTGACCTATTTGGTTTTCTAAGTGCTGAATGGTGCTTTTGGTATCTTGTTGAAATTGTTGTGTGCTTGTAGCAAGTGTTTTAACAATATCTTCAAGAGACATGCTCGAATTTGAAGATGATGGTTGTGAGTGAGTTGTTGGTTTAGGATATTGTTGCTGGAAATTGTTTGAACGAGATCCATAGCTAAAGTTAGGATGATCTCTCCATCCTGGATTGTAGGTGCTAGAGAAGGGATCATAATTTCTTTGTGGTGGGCCTAGAAACCCTCCTACAACATTCATTTGCTCCGGTGAGCCATCTTGAAGTGTAGGACACATATCAGTAGGGTGACCAACAACCAAACATATTCCACAAGCTTTCACTTGTTGTGTATTACCCATAACCAACTTTTCCACGAGAGAAGTCAGATTATCCAAACGTTGATCATAAGAAGTCTTTACTTCACTAACACATTTTGTCGGGCATTCTTGCCTTGTACCAAACTGTTGGGAATTAGCAGCCATGTTAGAGATCAAAGTCCTTACTTCAGTAGGTGTTTTATATACCAACGCTCCTCCACTTGCAGCATCTATCATATTTCAGTCCATAGTCAACAGACCTTCATAAAAATACTGAATAAAAAGGTGGTCTGTAATCTGATGTTGAGGACAGCTAGTACAAAGTTGCTTAAACCTCTCTCAATACTCGTATAACGATTCTCCATTGAATTGGCGAATTCCACATATGTCTTTCCTGATATTTGCAGCACGTGAGGCAGGGAAAAACTTTTCGAGGAATTGTTGCTTCATCTGGTCCCATGTGGTTATAGAACCAGAAGGTAAATAATACAACCAATCTTTAGCTTTGTCTGCCAACGAAAATGGAAAAGCATGCAACTTGATTAGCTCTTCTGTAACTTCTCATGGATTCAGTGTTGAACAAACCACATGAAACTCCTTAAGGTGCTTATGAGGATCTTCACCAGCAAGACCATGGAAAGTTGGAAGTAAATGAATTAGCCCAGATTTTAGTTCGAACGGGACAGTAAGTGGTGGGTATTGGATGCATAAGGGTTGCTGATTGATGTTTTGTGTTGCCATTTCCCACAAAGTTCTTTCCGCCATGTTTTCTTCTCCTTGGTCACTAATAGTGACCTGATCAAACAAATCTGAAACAAAGTTTGGTTCAGAAGATTCAAGCCAAGAAGGCGATGAACCTCTTTGAAAATTTCTTCTCCTAGCCTCTTTTCTTAACCTTTTAGCAGTCTTCTCAATTTCAGGATCGTATTCAAGTTCACCTGTACGAAACGATCGGGGCATTAAAATAGTTACAAATAAGAATAATAATAAACAAAAGTAAAGAAAACTAAAAATGATTAATAAAAACTAAAAATGATAGATTAAAAAAAGAAAAGAAATAAATCTAAGACACCAATCCCCGGCAACGGCGCCAAAATTTGATGGGTGTCGAATCCAACAAAAATAAATCCTACTTCTATTATTTTTAGATAGCAACAAGTAGGGTCGATTCAATAGATATTGGCCTAGATTAATTCTTAAATGACGAACAAGTAACAAGGGGGTTTTGGTTTTGACAAGCAAATAACAAGAAAATAAGATGACTGATTAAAACACAAGACTTGAAAGCGATATAAACTGAGGCGGAAGATACCATCTAGTCAAAGGTACTATCTAAGTATGAATCCACGGTTAATCATTGACACTAAAACGTTTAGGTACTTGCGAATAAATTGGTTATGGTTACTAACAAGCTCTAGTAACCTGTCACTCCTTAATGTGTCGATAAACAAAAACAAAAACTCTTTGGTTATTTTCTTCTTATCAAACAACGAGTCCTAAACAAGCTCTTAAGACTTAATTTTCGATAGCATTAGACTTTAAAGAAACCACCAATTCTGGTTAATAAACACATAGGCTCGATTCGTCTAAGCCAGTTTACATATTCCCTTAACAATAATTGAAAACTTGACCATAATCAACATTGTTAATTGCCACAAGTATTAAAACATTCAAGCAATTACGGACTTAAACTCCTAAATAGAAAATACTAGTTACGATAATCAAATAACAAAGATTGATATTCAATTAATCACAAAATTTAGTTCAATCATTACTAAGATGTGCAAATACCTCAATTATACCGAATATGGAACATTAACAAGGTTTCACTTCAAAAACCTAATTGGATTCATAAAATAGAAAAACCTTTAACTAGAAAGTAATTAAATTTAGCTACTCATGGAAAAGGAAGAAACCACAACTAAGGAATGATGAGCTATTCTTCTTTGATCTTTAATTTTGTTTTTGTTATTTTTAAGAGTATTTTTCTCGTCCCCCTTCAGTAGATGTTCCTCCCTCTTTTTATAAAACCACCAGGCCCTCTTGTAGCTAATGCCCTTAATTTTCTGTGACATGAAGCCACGATCTCCACCCAACCCCTGTAGAACCATTCTTCTTTTTGCTTTTATGAATCCCATGATCTGATGTTGTACTTTAGTTTTTAATCTATGAGGGTACGTGTGAGTGACAAGTTTAAAAGATTTTGAGTTTAACAAAAAACTCTTAAAAAACTTTATACTTGTCATATAATACCTAAATATACACTACATGATGATAGGAATGTATAATATATTATACAAAATAAGATGATATTGACCTGAGTATCGGAATGATGAACTCATTCAATTCTCTGGATAAGTCTGTAGTCAACATCTCTTAACCTTCTTCCAATAAAGCTTTTGAGATTCCTGAATATTCTCCTAATCTTGAGTCTTCTCTCGATCACCTCCATAAACTCCTTACTCCTCCTTCTATCGTCCTCAGACCAAATTCTTGTTTCCATGCCCAGATTGTACTTGAACAGCTTAAAGTCTTTAACCATGTGATCTAGCTTATCCAGAATCCTATTCAATGTGCCATCACTGAACTTGTTCACTTTAGTCTCTCGCATCATCTTCTTATGATCATTTTTGTCTCTGTAGATCACCGCCCTCGGCTTGTTGACTATGGTGTAATCTTCTTTGAATAGAAAGTCAGATGCATCCCAATCTGGTTAAGTGAGATTAAGTTTTGTTTGATAACTTTCAATCCCAAGCTGTAGATCTTCCACACGGTTTTTGATGATGATGTTCCTTATCCACAGGTTGACTACGTTGTAGAGATTAACTTTGTTGGTACCAGATAAGTGATTGAGCTGACCTTGAATATGAAGTAGGTTCAGATCTTCAAAATCATTCGAATGTAGATTCTTGAAGTCGGCTTCTGAGATCTTATATTCATTGTAGTTAGCTCTATGAAGAACAATCTCTTTTAAGAAAGCATACCTGTATCTTTCATAAGTCCTGAGACTGACTACACTAAGAATCCACACTGCAATTAGAGGAGGCACTATGTCTTGTGATGTAGAATTATTTGCGCTTAAACAACCAGTGGGAGATACCATAAGCAGCACTAATATCATAATCACGCTCACTCTCAATCCATAGTGACAGTACTAGTTCTTCAAGCTCAAAGTCTAGATATTGAGCTGCTTTTAGCTTGGATATGGATAAAGCCAAACTTCTTCCTTTGTAACCTGACACTAAATAATCTAAATCCTTATTGAAGAAGTATTGTGTTTGAATTGTTACCTGACCTGGTGGACCTCCGAGAGGTAATGGTTTGCTCACGTTAGGCACAACTCGTTAACCTTCAGGATTAACCAAATCAACTTGATCAGTAAGAAGCAAGTGACACTCTTCCATCTGAAACTGAAGAGAAATGCTATTGTTATGAAATGGTCGGACTACCTTGAAAGCAGGGCCTTCTAAGTCTACTTTGCTCAATTTCTTCTTTCCAATTCATTTGCAGAACCAGTTAATGAATTAACTCATATCACCAGTTTGTCGTAGTAGCTTGTATTCATCTGGATCTTGATATGAGCTGGCAAGTGCATTGGCCCAATTGTTCTCAGGTTCTGGTATATCATTCAGAGGAATGAGCCAATCTGGTTCTAGAGTTGCTGGTGTGTCTTCCTCTGGAACAGGCTTTAACCAGTCTGGTCTGGTCTTTATCTTGGGAAGATGTGCAGTATCGGTGTCCTCCGAATCTGAGAGATCCATATCATTTGGTATCGGTACATCTTCAATTGGTTGTTCAGAATGAGGAACGGACTTCTGCTTGGATGAGCTAGAAGGAGCTACTCTAGTATCAGAAGTTTTCTAGGCTGAAGACTGAGGAGATGGAGGCTGTTTTGAACCTGAAGCATCAGAATCATGTCTTCTCTTCTTGCTTTAATCTGAGTATTTTGGGGGAGGTGAAGGAGGGTCTTGATCATCCAGTCATCTTTTACGAGACTTGGCCTTTTCAGCAAGGAACTCGTCCCTCTGTGCGCGTTCCATAGATGCCTCAAGAGCTTCATAGAGTGCGACATGTTCTGGATGTGATTTGTATAAACCACTTTCAAACATCCGTTGGTGAAGCATTTCTTTCATATTAGCTTTGGGAAGATCTCTGAAGCGGTCTCGAAGTGGAGCTTGAAGAGCTACGCGAACCGCCTCTTTTACAACTTCATAGACTTTTTGGTCGATCTTATGAGGCAGGTCATGAAGCTCTATCTCAAAAACCCTGGATCTAAGATTCTGAGTCGTGTTATCAA
>BQNB010069312.1:7132-33532 GCA_026074375.1 Tanacetum coccineum | reverse complement strand
AATGATTAAAACAAGGTATACATATGATCTAAAATGTGACAAGAGCTTATAGAACAAATTGTAGGACTTACTAGAGCTCGAATGGGTCGAAAATGACTTGATATGGGTCAAAAACTTGGAGATGAATCAAGAACCTCTTGTTCTTCCTTAAACCTTCGCTTCTACTTGCTTAAACCTTCTTTTCTTCTCTTCTAAGACTTGGCTAGGTCATCATTTGAGGTATTATTTAGTTTAGATGGTGAGTTAGGAAGGTATGTATGTATGCGTGTATATATAGGGTCCAAAACTTAGAGTGGTGGCCAAGTTAGGAATTAGTGGTGGCCAAGGTTGTAGCTAGTGACTATTAGAAGCTAGTATGTAGCTTGGAGAGGTGTTTGAAGGGTGTGAGGGGTTCGGTTAAACAAGGAGGTGACAAGGTGTTTACTTGGGGAATAAGTTGACAAGGTGGTTACAAGGAGGTGAAAGGGAGCTAGCAAGGTGGTGACAAGGTGCTAGACAAGGTGGTGGATCATGGTGGAGGGTGGTTACTTGGTTAGGCTTGGTTCGAGCTAGTTAAGGTGTTATCGGGGTGTTTAGGGTTTCAGATTAGGGTTAGGGTTTAGGATTAAGGTTAGGACGAGTACGTGGAGTGATATGGAGGGAAATCTAGCTTAATTATGGTGCATTAGAGGCTTGTAACTCGTGCTAGAAGGGTGGTACGAAAAGCCCTTAAGATTTGGAGGGAAACTAGCTTATTTGAATCTTGTGCATTATCGGGTTGTACTATGAGCTTAAAAGAGTTGTATAAGGGTTTAGGAGGGAATTATATTCAAATATTATGCATTGGTAACTTGTACACATGACTTATAAGTTTATACTTTTGGTTTGTATGAAAACATTACATCGGGGTTTTGATATAAACGTTAACGTATAATGTTCGTTTTATAATAAACGTATGGATAGTATGTTAAATAGATAATGTATGTGGTATAAAATGGAGATTAAAACATATTTCTTGACATATTATAACGTTTACTTGATATAAACGTTGATGGAATTGGCATTGATAGTTGCGTGAGCTCGTTTACTTTGGAAATGTAAGTTACGTTACATAATGGATGGAATAAAACAAAAATATTTCTGTGAAAATGGTTATATTTGATATAATAGGTGGAAATTACATTGAGGAAAATTTGTGGGTTGTTATATTAGTAATAGTAGATGATTACTCTAGGTATACTTGGACTAGATTCCTTAAGAACAAAACCGAAGCTTTCGATCAATTCAAAATATTTAGTAAGAAAATTCAAAACCAATTAGGATGTATAATAGTGTCAATAAGGACCGACCACGGTAGGGAATTTGATAATGAGGTGCAATTTGGAGAGTTTTGTAATGCCAGTGGAATTACACATAACTTCTCGGCTCCACGCACTCCTCAATCAAATGGCATGGTCGAAAGGAAAAATAGGACACTTTAAGAAATGAGTAGAACTATGTTGAATGAACAATCGTTACCACAAAAGTTTTGGTGTAACGCTGTAGATACTTCAACATATATTCTTAACCGAATTCTAATAAGAGCCTTATTAGGAAAAACACCTTATGAACTCTTGAGAGGTAGGAAACATACTCTTGATTATTTTAAAGTGTTAGGAAGCAAGTGCTTCATCTTAAACACCAAAGATTACCTTACAAATTTTGACCCAAATTCATACGAAGGTATCTTTTTAGGATACTCCTAAAATAGTAAAGCCTACATCATCCTTAATAAACATACCATGAAAAATTGAAGATTCACTCAAAGTGACATTCGATTGAACAAAATCTTCACCCTCTAAGAAATCACCCTGGGGGATGTCTGACTTTAGACGAGGAAGAAGCCAAAAAGAACAGAAGCAATTAAGGGTTCAACGAAAGAAAAACTTAATAAAAATGACATTGAGGATGAAACTTTAGAAATTGACGAAATAGTCAATATTAAGGAATCTAGGAACCATCCATTAGAAAATGTCATAGGAAACCTTAATCAAAGAACTCTTAGATCTCAAGCCCAAAACCAAAGTAACTTCTTTTGTTTTATATCAACTATAAAACCTAAGAATGTGAATGAAGCCTTAAAAAGAAAGTTGGATAATCGCTATGCAAGAAGAATTAAATCAATTCATTGCAAACGATGTTTGGGAGTTAGTACCACAACCTAAGAATATGAAAATCATAGGAACTAAGTGGGTGTTTAGAAATAAGATAGACGAGAACAGTGTCGTTTCTCAAAATAAGGCTAGGTTAGTCGCCCAAGGATATAATCAACAAGAAGGTATTGATTATGATGAAACTTATGCTCCCGTTGCTAGATTAGAATCTATTAGAATATTATTAGCTATGCTTGCGCTTTAGATTTTAAATTATTCCAAATGGATGTAAAAAGTGCATTCTTAAACAGTTTTATTAATTACGAGGTATACGTGGCACAACCTCCGGGATTCATTGAGTTTGAGAAACCGGATCATGTTTATAAACTTAAGAAAGCTTTATATGGTCTTAAACAAGCTCCTAAAGCTTGGTGTGATAGATTAAAAGCTTTTCTTATTAAACATAAATATAACATGGGAATGGTAGATAACACGCTTTTTACTAAGAAGAAAAGTTCAAATCTTATCATCGTTCAAATATATGTCGATGGCATTATATTCGGTTCGACTTGTCAAGACATGTGTGATGAATTTGCCAAAATCATGCATGACGAGTTCGAGATGAGCATGATGGGTGAACTTAACTTCTTCCTTGGATTACAAATAAAACAAAGGGAAGATGGAATTTTCTTTAATCAATCTAAATATATTAAGTAAATGCTTAAGAAATTTAGCTTAGAAGATTCTAAACCTATGAAAATCCCCATGTCCTCCGATACTAAACTCACGAAAGACAAAGAGTGTGAGTCGATGGATAGCACCAAGTATCGATGCATGATAGGTAGTTTATTACACCTAACGGCAAGTAGGCCCGATATCATGTTTAGCGTATGCCTTTGTGCCCGCTTCCAAGAGGATCCCAAAACCTCTCATCTTGAAGCGGTTAAGCGTATCTTTCAATACATTAAAGGCACTACGCACTTAGGATTATGGTATCCTAAGGGGACCGGCATAGAAACCGTAGTATATGCCGACTCTGATCATGCGGGAGATTACGTGGAAAGTTTGGAGTGGGAGGGAATGAGGAGATGGGAGCGGATAGAAATGGACGGAAGGGTAGGTGGGAGCGGGGGTGAGAGGAGATTGTAAAGGGGGAGGAACGGAAGGGGGAACATTGAGGGAGAGTGAGGACGAAGGTGTGAAGCGAAGGATGGGGTCTAATAGAAGAAGAAAAAGTGAGGGGAGGAAGATGAGGGATGAGACTGGGAAGGAGAAGTGGGGTAAAGGGGAGGGAACAGGGGAGAACAAAAGACGGAGGAGGGAAAAAGAAAAAGGAACGAAGAGGCGGTAAAAGTAGGGGGGGTGTGTGCTGAATGAAAGGATGGGTTGAACGGAGGGGAAAGGAAGAAGAAAGCAAGGGGCTGGAAGAGGGAAAAGCGCGTGGGGAAAGAGCAGGGAAGGCGATGAAGAAGATGTAGAAGATGTAAAGAAGGAGGGAGAAGGCGCGTGGTGAAGAGAAGGAAAGACGGAGGAAAGCGGGGAAGGAGGAGATGGGGAGGAGAAGGAAGGGCGAAGGGGGTATGGGTGGCCTACAGGAAACGATAAGAAAAGGTTGTAAGGGGAAAGGCGTAGATAAGGGATGAACGTAGGTGAGAAGAGGAGGGCGAAGGGTCGAGAGGGAATCGCGAGAAAGAAACTGGGTGGAGGTGTTAAGGGACGAAGAAGAGGTGAAGAAGGAAAAGAGGAAAGGGAAGGGATAGAGTGACGGGAATGGGGGGAAATGGGAAGAGGAAAGGAAGAGGTAAGAGGAACCGGAGGCCGATGAGGGAAATGCGGAAGAGAAGGGTCGAGAATGAGATTGTTTTGATAGAAGTCGGCGTGAATGGTGTAAGAGAAGAAAGGAGAAAGAAAGAATGAAGGAGGGGGGTGAGAGAAGGGAAAAAGGAAATAAAGAAATAGTAAGAGAGAGGGGTGTTGGAAAAGGGAGGAGGGGGGAGAGGGTGGAGGGCAGAAGATTCAGAGAAGGGGTGGCTAGAATGGAATGAAGAAGATGACGAGAAGTGGAGAGGAGGGAGAGGAGAACGGGGTGAGAGTGAGGGAGGATGAGAGGAGGAAGGACAGGGAGTGATCGCGTGAGGGAGCGAGGCGAGGAAGGGGAAGGAAAAGGAAGGAGAGGAAGGAGAAAGCGATGAAGAAAGATGGAATGCGGCGTGGAAGTGAGAGAAGAAGAGGAAAAGATGAAGATGAAAGGAGGAGAGATACGGGAAGGGGGGTATGAGTGAGGAGAAACGTGGCGGGGCGGGTCGGAAGGACCGCGAAGAGTGATGAAGAGAAGAGAGGGGGGGATGCAGGGGATGGAATTGGAGGGGAGTAGAAAGATAGGGGGAACGCGAAGAATGGGCATGGGGGGCTGAAGGTGAATTTGATGGGGATGACCGAAGGGTGGGGAAGGGGAATGGAGAGGGGAGGGGGGGGGGGCAAGCCTGAGAAGTCGGATGAGTGAGGATGAAAGGAAGATGTGGGAGAGCCGCAGAAAGGAGAGCAGAGGTGGGGGTAGGAAGAGTGGTAGAGGGGAGAAGAAAGAGAGGAGGCATGGACAAGATTGGGAGGGGAGGGAAAAAGGAACAGAGAGGAGAGGATAAAGGGTGAAACGGGCGTAGTAGATGGGGGAGGTCGGCGACTTGGGAGAGTGGGGAAGGGTCCGAATGGGGGGAGGGGGAAGAAGTGGAGTCGGCAAGGGAGAAAGCGTTGAGATAGGGAAGTAGGTAAAAGAAGTACTGAACCGGCGATGAAGGGGGGGGGATGAGAGAAGGGGGAAAGGAGGCGGAGAGCGGACCGCGGAAGAGAAGACTAGGAAGGGGGGACGAATGACACGAAGAAGCAGTGAGGACGAACGGAGGAAGAAACGGAACGTCGGAAAGAGCGGGAACGGTGGGCGGGGAAAAGAGAGTGGGCGAGGGATGGTGGAGACAGGGAGGATAGTAGGGGGGGTGAAGGGAAGAGAACGAAAAGGAAGAAGCAGGAGAAAGGGGAAAGGGAGAGGTGAGGGGAAGAAACAGAGGGGCGGGAAGTGAAGGGGGGGTGAGTGTAATGAGATGGAAGAGGAGGAAGATGGGGGTCGAGTGGGGGACGGAATAGGAGGCGGTACGATTCGGGGGGGACGGGAGAGAGAAAGGGCGAGTGGTAGGAATCTATCGAAGAGAACTTAGGGGGGGGGTAGAGGGGTGAGGGGACGAAGGGGAAGTGAAGACGAGGATCGGAACGGAAGAGGGGGGGGGGGCGGGGGGTGGTAGGGGGAGGAATGAGAAGGTTCCGAAGAAGCGAGCCGAGGTGATGAAGAGGGCAAAGAGAGGGCAAGAAGGTGAGGGGAGAAGAGACGGCCATGAAGTGAGCGAAGTACAGAAGTAGATGGAAGTGAATCGCGGATGGATAGGGAGGGTATGGGAGGAAGGGCAATAGGAGGAAGTGAGAGGGGGAGAAGGGGCGAGAGGGGCCGGGGGAACGGGTGGGTGGTTGACAGAAGCCGGGGGTATTGCGAAGAGAGAGAGGGGGCGGGGATAGAGTTGTGGCACGGGAATTAGAGTGAGGAATGGAGGGCAGAGAGCGGAGAAAGAGGAGAAGAGAAGGACGAGGGGGGTAACGAAGCAGCAGATAGTCCGGGAAGAGCCATGGGTGGGGGGTGAACAGGGGGAGGGGGGGGAGAGGAGGTGAATGAAGTGATGAGGGGGGGATGGCAGGGTAGGAGTTAAGAGAAAGATCCGATGGGGAGGGGGCAGATGTGAGACGGAAGAAATGGAAAGGAGAGAAACGCGTAGGGATACGTTAATGGAAGTGAATCGAGAACGAAGCACCAGGGGAGGGGGAGAAGAAGAAGAAGAGATGAGGATGAAGTAAGGCACGAGGGAAGGGGTAGGAGGAAGAGTATGGGTGAGATGAGGATAATGAAAGAGGGGACGGCGGTGGAGGAGCAAGGAAGAGTGAGGGAGGGGCGGCCGCGGGGCAAGGGGGTGGAAAGTGATTAGTAAGAGGGAAGTTGGGAGGTTGGAGTAAAAAAAGAAAGAGTGTGATGAGGTGGACAGATGAGGGAAGATAGAAGATGGGATGGAAGGAAGGGAGGTGGGAAGGGAGGGGAATGAGAAGGGAATCGTTGAGGTGGGGAGACGAAAGGGTAGTGAAAGCCGGGGGGAGTGGGAGGGGTTCGGGGGTTCGAGGACCGATGCAGGGAAGGTGGAAGTGACCTAGGGGGAAGGGAAATAAGGGGGGCGGAAGAAGGAAGTAGAAAGGAGAGGGACGGAAAGATGGAAGAGAGGGGAAGGCGATGGGGATGATCGGAGGTGAGAGTGGAAGGACAAGGAGCGGGAATTAGAATAAGGAATAGGGGGAGGAAGAGACGAAGATGAGAGGGAAGACGACATAGATGGTGGGGCGTCGGTAGTAAGCGTGAGTGGGGGTGGGGAACCGCGGGAAAGAGAAAAGATAGAGAGCAGTAGGATATGGAGAGGGGAAGAATGTGTGAAAGGATGGAGGAGAAGGAGGGCGGAGAAGTGAACTCGGAGAGGGCGTACGTAGGAGGAAGATAGAAAGGGGGCGGGAAGAGACAGGACCGAGAAACGACAATCGAAGGGAGGTGTGAGAGTGTGAGGTGGGGGGAGGAGTGGATGGAAGATTGGGCTGGAGAGGAGAAAGAAGTAGGTGAATGAAGGAAAGCAAGAAGTCGGGCTGCGAAGAGGGATGAGGTTGGGGTGGGCGCGACGAAGGGGAAGGGGAATGGGAAATAGATGAATGGAGGAAGAAGGAGACGGGGGAGTGGGATGGGGGGAGGATGGAGGGAGCGAGGGGAGCGGGAGACTTAGGCATGGGGGTGGGGAATGAGGAGAGATGAGAAGGAATGGGGTTGGAAGTGCGCAGAGCCGAAATGGGGTCCAAGAAGAGGGGGGGAAAGAAGAGGAGGGGGGGGAAGATGCTCTAGGGGGAGCTGGAAGAAGGAGGAGGGGGGACTTGGAAGCGGGGAGACGGGGAGGTTGTCAAAAGAAGGGAGAATACGTAGAAGGAAAGGAGATGAGAGGAAAGGAGGCGGAATTCGGGAGAAAACGGGAAGAGGAGCCGTCGCCGAGGGAATAGGATGAGGCCCGGTGGGGAAAACTAGGGGAAAGGAAATCCGAAGAGTGCATGCGAGGGAAGGGAGAAGGGGGCGGAAGAAGAGCCGAGGGGGAAGAAGGGGGGGGAGAGGAGTTGCGGGGGTATGGTAAAGGGTGAGGTAGGGTGAGGAAAGAAGAGCGAAAGAGAGGGGTGGGATGAGTAAGGATGCGGGGGTTGCAGAAGGGGTGTGGGAGAGGTATGGAATAAGGTAAGAGATAGAGAAACTGAGCATGAAGAGAAGGGGGAGGTGAAGGATAGGGGAGCGAAAGGGAAAGTGAAAGGAGAAGGAGGGGAAGATGAAGGGAATAGATGGGACTGAAGAGAAAGGGGGAGTGAACGAGGGAAGAAGGGACAGGAGGATGGGGGAAGGGAAAGGCGAGGATGGGGGAGGGGAACGGGAAGCACGAAGAGGGGGGGAAAAAGCGGAGGGGAGGGGGGGTGTAGAGTGAGGGAAAGGAGATCGGAGGGAAGGAAGGGATGAAAGATGGGGGAACGGAGGGAATGGCAAAGGATAAAAAGGAGTTTGGAGAAGGAAGATGGGAGCGGAGGAAGGCGGGGGGGGAGGAGGGTGCGGGGACGAGAAGGAGGAACGAAGAAGGAGACATTTGAGGAAGAAAAGCGGGGAGGAAGGAAGATGACTGGGACCGTAGAAGTGGAAGGAACGAAAAAAATGGACAGAGGGCAGGGAAGGGAAATGGATCAAGGTAAAGGATGGTGCGGTGGGGAGGGGTGGGAAAGCAGGAAGGAAACGAAAAGAAAGATGTAGCGTGATCTGGGGGTGTGAGAGGCGAAGGGGATGGGTAAGAGTCGTGTAAGGGAATAGAGATAGGGAGGAGTTGACCTGATGGAAGGGGAAGTTAGAGAAGGGGGGGATTCGTGGAAAGAGGGGTGAAAAGAGTGGGAAGTGGTGGGAAGAGGAATGGAAAGTGATGTGAAGGTGAAGAAGAGAGAAAAGAGGTAAGGTTCCGTTGAAGGGAGAGTAAGGTGCAAACGAGGGGAGGAGGGGGACGGAAAAGGGGGAGGAATGCGGGGGGAGTAATAGAGAGACGAAGAAGAAGTCGAAGGCGCAAGCGTGGGGAGGGTGGTGGGAGAGGAGGATTGGAGTGGGAGGAGAGAGAGGAAGGGGAAGGAGGGGGCAGAGAAGAAACGAAATGGGATAGGAGAAAGGGGGCGAGGAGGGGGGGTGGGTAGGGGAAGAGAAGGTGAAAGGGGATGAAAGAGGGGGAAGGGTAACAGGAAAGGAGGTGGAAGGTAGAACAAAGGGGTGAGGAAGGGATGAATGGGTCGGGGGAAGAGGGGGGAAAGTGAACGAGAAAGAAGCAGAAAGTGGCTGTGAGGGCGCGAAGGGGTGGGGGGAAGGGGGGAAGGGAGGAGTGAATGGAGAGGAGAAGAGTGAGGGAAAGAGCGTAGGGAAGACGGCTGAAATAGGAGAGTTGAAGGGCGGGGAAAGAAGTGGGGACAGGAGGGAAGGGGGGAAGAATAGAGGGAAGATTGTGGGGGGAAGTGTGGAAGATAGGGAAGAGTGAATTGTGACAGGGTGGAGAAAGAAGGAGCAGTAAAGGAGAGGAACGGAGGGGGAAGGAAATGGGGGCATGAGAAAAGGGGGAGAAGCGAGGGAGAAAGCGGAGTGAAAGATTGGGGGGAAAGGATGAAGTGTGGGAGAAGGACGAGAAGCGAAAGAACAAGTGGTATTGAAGTCAGAGAAGAAATGAGATGATACGGTGGAGGGGGTGGAAGATGGGGCGAAAAGGGGGGAAAAGTAAGGAGGAGAAGGGAGTGGAAGGTGTGGTTGAGAGGAGAGAGAGATGGGAGGAGGACACGGCGGGAGGGAGAAGGTGAAGGGAATAAGAGACTATGGGGAGGCGGGAAGGGCTGCTGAGGGGAAGGAAGACCGAGCGAAGAGACGAGAGGATGGAAGGTAAAAGGGAAAGAAGAGGGGTAAGAAGCGAGCGAAGATGAGTAAGGGGCGGGGGGCGGGGGGGAAGTGAGGAAGTTGAAGATGAAAGATGAAGGTAGAAGGGAAAGCCTGGAAGCGAAAGGAAGAAGGCAAAATGGAGGATAAAGGAAGGCAGAAAGCTGAAGGCCGGAAGGGGAGTGGAGAGAAGATGGAGTTGGGTAGCGAAGATAGATGGGACGATCAAGAAGAAGGGCGGGGAATGAGAGGAGGAGGGAAGGGGGAAGAGTGGAGGTGTGGTAGGGGGAGGCTAGGGCGAGATGAGGGGAGAAAGGGGGGGATCAGGGTGAGAGAAGGGGATAGAAAGAAAAGAGAGTGAAGGAATGAGAGAGGAAGAAGCTGGACGAGAGAGAAGGCGTGGGAGAGAAGTGGGAAGGAATGAAGAGTGAATTGGGAGAGGACGAAGATGGGGGAAGAGCGGTGAGGGCGTGGAAGGGGGTGTGGACGAGAGGAGGGAATTAGAAGAGGTGGGAAGAGATGGGAGACGGGGGAATGAGAAGAAGAGGGAAAGGGTAAGAAGGGATGAGTAGGGGGAGAGGACGAGATGGGGAGGTGGAGAGGAAAGAAAGGAAACGAGAAAACGAAGAGAACGGGAAAGAGGGGATGGGGGGCGGTGGAAGATGAAGGTGGGATAGAGGGAAAGGTGGTGGAGAGTTGAAATGGGAAAGAAGAGAGTGGGAGATGCATGCGAAAGGGAGCGGAATACGGGGAAGGGAAGATTGGAGAAGAGGGATGCGGAGATAGGGTGAGAAGGGTGGAGCGGTGAAAGAGGATCGGAAAGAGGGGGGGGAGGAGGCAAAGAGAACGGAAAGATGAGTCGAGACGAGAGGGGGGAAGGGAAAAAGATTGAGGACAGTGGGAAGTGGAAGGAAAGGCGAGTGGAGGGTAAGCCGGAGAGGGAAACGGGGAAAAGGTAAGGACTGGGGGGGTAAGGGAGAAGGGTGGGGAGTAGGGGGTGAAGATTGAGGAATGCGGAGGCGAAGATGCTGAGAGGTCAAGTAAGGCGGAATGGAGAGGACAGGCGCTGAAGTGAGGAAAGGGAGGAGAAGGAAAGGGAGGGAAAGGAAGATGGATTGGGAAAGGGGGGGAAGAAGGGAGGAAGATGGGAAGGAAGGAAAGGGGAGAAAGAGAGTGGAGGCGGAGTGAAGATGTGGGGAGTATGTGAAGGGGTGGGGAAATAAGGGAGTGTGGGGAATGGTTGGGGAGATGAAAGGTGGAGGGGGTAGGAAGAAGTTGTTTGTAAGGGAGAGCGGGCAGATATGGAGCAGGGGGAGGAAGAAAAGAAGGTCCGTCCCGAGGGAGGAAGGAGGAGAAGATGAAGGGAGAATGGTGAAAATGAGGGAAGGTTGGGAAGGAAAAGAAGGAGGGAGAGGGTAGGGAAGAGGGAGGAGAAAGAGTGAAGTAGGGAGAGGAAAGAGAAGGGGAGGAATGAAGAACGAGGGTAGGAGATATGAGTGAAGCAGCAAGAGGGCCGGGGGTGCTCGGGGGCAACGAAAAGATGGGTGAAGTGGGGGAACGGGGGGGCAAGGAAGAGGAGAATGAGCGGGGGATGACTGTTGTTGGAGAGGGGAAGATGGAGGAGGGAAGGAAAGGAAGATCGGTGACGAGGGAGAAGGGAGAGAGAAGGCGAAGAGAAAAAAGACGAGGAGGATGTGGGAGGGTAGGATGTGTAGGGTGGAGAATATAGGAGAAGTGAAGAGAGGGGAGGAAGAAGAGGGTGTGGGGTGCGAGTATGGGGGAGGAGAGGGACGTAGAAGAAAGGAAAAGTGGGTAAAAAAGGAAAAATAAGAAAAAGATCATGGGTAAGGGTGGTAGATGGGGGTTTGAAGATAGGAGGCGGAAAAGAGACAGAAACGATGGATGAAAGAAAGAACAGGAGATGGGAAGAATGGAGATGTGAGGAATTTAATGAGGAGGAAAATGTGAAGATGTTAGAGAGGAGTGGGGGGAGGGGGACAAAGAGGTAGGAAGTTAAAGTGACCGGAGGAGTTCGCGAGGGTGGGGGAGGGTGGATGGGGGGGGAAAGTAGAGGGAGAAGGAGGTTGAAGATGGGAGGGTGAAGGGGAGGGAAGGGGAGGAAGAGAAGCAAGAAGGGGAGGGGAAGTGCACGGGATAGAAGGGGGACCGCAAAGGGTAGGGGGGAAAGGGGGGGGGAAGAGAAAGGGGTGGAAGGGTGGGTGGGTGAGGCGTAGGGAGAGAGTGGGGGAAGGGCGAAGAGGAAGATGGTGGGGAGAAGAGGATGGAGAAGATGGGAGGGGGTGGGGGGAAGATGGACGAAGAGACGAAGCTACCGGGGAGAAAACGAAGGCAGAGATGAGAGCGTGTAGGAAGAAAAGAGAGGGAGGACGAAGAGTAATGGGATAGAGAAAGATGTGGAAATCGAAAGGAAGGTGGAAGGCAGAAGAAAACGGGGGAAAGAGTTAAGAAAAGGCGGGGACGGGAAGAAAGGGTCGGGAATGGGCAAGGAAAGAGAGGAACGAAGGAAAGAGGAGATGTAGGGGGGAGAGAGAAGGTGAAGGAGTGAAAAAGAAAATGATGGGGATAAGGCGAAGGTGAATTAGTCGTGAGGTAGGGGGGAAAGATGAGAAGAATGGGAGGTGGGGGACCTGTGAGCGAGGTGGAGGAGGGGACCCGCGAAGCGATTGAGCAGGGAAACGGAGGAGAGAAAACGAAAGAAGGGGGCGGAGTGGGGCAGAATAGAATGGTGGAAATGAGGAGGGGGGACAAGAGGGTGAAGGAGAGGTGAAGGGGTAGGCGGGGAAAGGAAGATGAGGGAGAGGAAGAGGAAGATGGTGGGAGCGGGTGAAAGAGGCAAGGAATGGGATAAGATGGGGAGAAGAGGAGGAGCGGCGAGGGGGGAAGAGGTGGAAGGGAGAGAAGATCGTGGAAGAGGCCAGAGGAGTAGGAGAGGGAGGGGGAAGGGGGGAAGTGGAACGGGGAGAAGGACGGAGTGTAGAGAAGAAAAGATGGGGGTGAGGAGTGGAAGGAAAGGGAGGGAAATGGGAAGATGGGAAGATGGGAATGGGAGTACGGCGACCGAGGAGGAACGAGGAAGATGGGAGAGGGGCAGAGGTAAGGGAGGGAGAGGGAAGGAAGGAGGGCACATACTGAGGAGGGATGAGGGGGTGACTGGAAGAAAATGGACGAAGGAAAGGGAAGGGGGGAGGGTCTTGGGAAATGATTAATAGGGGGGGGGAGGAATGAGCGGGAAGGGCACGGGTGGAGGGGGGGGCGAAGTGCGATGATGTGGGAATGGGAGCGAGAGAGACGGGAGTAGATGGAGAAAAATGAAGGATAAAATGGGTTGAAGTGGGGAGAGGAGAAAGGAAGGAAGTGAGAAAGAGATGGAGGTACGGGGAAGGAGAAGGGGGGAAAGGAGGGGTTAGAGAAGAGAGGCGAGGGGGTAAGATGCGGAACGGGCGCTGAAGTCTGTGGGGAAGAGTGGGGGGGTGTGGGAATAAAAGTGAGGAAATGGGAGAGAGAAAACGAAGCATAGAGATAGGACGGATGGAGATGAGAGAAGGATGGAGAACTGGAGAGGCGTGCAAAGGGATCTCGGGGTTGTGAGGAAAAAAAAAAGTGAGAGGGGGCGGGGAAGGTAAGGGCGAAGAAGAGGGACGGTCTGTGGGGCGGAGGGTGAGAAAAAAAAGGGAAAAAGTGTGGGTGTAAAATGTGGGAAAGATGCAGAACGATAAATTGAAGGGTAAAGGTGGGGGAGGAAGGTAAGAGGAACGGTGAGGGAGAAGAAAGAGGAAGTGAGAGGGTGAAGAGAAAGGGGGGGTGAAGAGGGGACGAAGTGAAGTGATTGAAGCGGGAGGTGAGAGAATGAGAGGGGGGAAGATACTTGGGGGGGGGAGGGACGGGGGAGAAAGAGAGGGCAGATGGGTGGAGGAAGAAGGGTTTGGGTGAAGTGGGGGTGAGGGGAGATGAGAAGTACAGGCAGTAGGTGAAAGAGATGTGAAGGAGGGAGGGGTAGAGGAGAGGGAGTGAAGTGGTGAAAGAATGACCTGGGTGTGAAACTGGGGGGGGGTGAAGGGGGTGGGTCGAAGATAGGAAGAGATAGAAGGTGGGAGGGGGGGGGGGGTGGGGAGGAATCAAATGGGAGTTGAAAAGGAATGAGAGAAGGAAGAGGTGAGGAAGGGGAGTGGGGGAGGAAAGGACGAAAGAAAAGGAATGGGAAGAACGTGGGGTGGAAGAGAAAAGGGGGGTCCCTGAAATGGCGGAAGAACGAGAGAAAGAAGCCCGTGGAAGGGGGAGAAGAAGGTGTGTGGGTGAAAGTAGGGACGAGACGCGTTGGAGTGGGAGGGGGGGGAAAGTGCCATGGCTGGAAGGAAGGAGTGAGCGAGGAGGAGATTGAAAGAAGTGGAATGACGAGGGGGGGAAAGGGGGGGATAAAGGAAAGGGAGGGGAAAAGAGACGTCAAAACGGAGGGCGAGGGAGAGGACGGGGGAGGGTAAGATTGAGGAAGTGGGGGAGGACCAGTTGGTGGGTAAAGGATGGCCGAGCAAGGGGGGAGATAAGGGGGGAACGGGGGAAGACATGACGTAAAGATGGGCGGAGAAGACATGAAAGATGGAAGGGAGAAGGAACGAAAAATGAGAGGAACGTGCAGGGCGGATGGCGGAGGGGAGTTCCATCATGAAGGAATGGTGCCGGGTGAACCGGATGGGAAGGAATGGGGGAGACACAGATGGAAAAGTGGAAGAGGGAGAAAGAAGGTGTGATGTGTAGGGAAACGACGGGTTGGGTGGGGGGGGTGGAAAGGGGAAGAAGGGAGGAAGAACGGGGAACGGAGGAGGAGGAATAGTGGGGGAGAAATTAGGGAATAAATTTTAGTGAGAACGGGGATAAGAGAAGATGAGAAAGATACGAAAGGGTTAGGGGTGGGGCCGGAGGGTAAGAAGAAGACGGGTTCAGCGGGTGTGAAGATATGGTGGAAAGAGGGTTAGGAAAGAACGTGGGAAAGATGAAGAAAGAATAGGGGGGAAGGAAGGGAGAAGGGGATGGAGGGGAAAAGAGGGAAGAGAGGAGGGAAAGGAGGAGAAAGGAGGGGGAACGTGGGAGGGGAGGAGGAAGATTAGAGGAAGAGGTGAAAAGAGTGGGGAAGCGGGGATCGAGGGGACTGAAGGGGAAGGGGGAAGAAAACGGAAGGGAAGGGCGGATGAACAAAGAAGAGCGGGGTGAGAGGGAGAACCTATGAATAAAAGAGGGTTGGGGATGATAGGCGTAGAGGGAAGGGGAAGGCGAGTGGGGGAAGTAGAAAGAGAAGATAAGAAGAGGCGTAGTGACCGAAAAACTGTGGGAAGGGTAGATGGAACGGGAAGAAGGGATAGGGGGTAGGGACGGGGAAGAAGGGGGGCGGAGAAAAGTGGAAGGGGTGGAGAAGCGAGGGGGAAGGCCTGGAAGAAGATGAAGGAGAGTGTGGGAGGGAATGGGAGAACAGGAAGGAGGGGCGTCAATATTAGCAAGAGTGAAGGTGGGTGGAGAGGTAGGAAGATTGGAAAAGGTGAGTTAGGGATGATAAAAGAGGCGAACGGAAGAGAATGTCACGGGAGCGTGAGGGGACAGGAGGTGAAGGAGAGTGCAAAGGGGAGAACCGAAGAAGAACAGGGGTAGAGGGGAAGAGAGAGAAGACGAAAAAAAAGGAAGGAAGGGAGAGAAGACGGTGTGTGAGTGGAAGAATGACGCGGGGCGAAGTAGGGGGAGAGCGTGAACGGGGGGGGGAAAGCAGAGGACTGGGAGGAGGAAAGGCGAGGGGGGAGTAACGAGGAAGCTGTGGGAGGGAAGAAAAAGGACAGACGAAGAGGAGGAGAGTAACGTGTCGGCATGCTCGCAAGGGAAGAAAACGGGGGTTGAATAAGAATGTAGGGGTGGAAGAGGACTGGCGAGGAAAGGTGTGAGTGAACGGGAGACGAGTAGGGAAGAAGCAAGAATAGCGGGAGAGGATGTGAGTAAGATAAGAAAGAAAAGGAGTGAGTAACGAAGTTAGGACAGAGAGACGAACCCGGCGGAGGATATCACACGAGAAGGAGTGCAAGGGGAAGGAAGGAGGAGGGAGGGAGAAAAAAGGGTTGGGAGGAGTCAAGGAGCCAGGAAGCGAAGGGAGGGGGTGAGGGAAGAAGAAGGAGGGAGGGAAGTGGCCGGAGTGGAAGGGATGAATATTTAAGGTGTGAAAGGGGAGAAGAGCAGATGGGGCGGGCGGAATATGAGTCTGAAAGGGAGGCGGTGGAAGAGTGGAAAAGAGAGGTGGATGAGAGGGTGGACGAAGGTAGAGAGAGGAGGGAGAAGGAAGTAAGATGAGGGAGGTAAATGGCGGAATGAGGACGAGCGGGCGAGGGGAAGTGGGATGACGGGAATGAGAGAAAGGAAGAGGGGGACGGAAGGAGGGGGGTGTTGGGAGGAAGTGAACTCGTGGGAGTAGAAGAGTAGGGAATGCAGTAGGGGCGATGGATAGAGGGGCGTGGGAAGGAGGGGGAGGCAAAGGTAGGGGGGGGGAAAAGCTGCGGTGGGGGAAGGCGAAGGGCGGGGTGAAGGAAAGAAACGGTAAAGAAGGAGACGAATTGATGGAAAGGAGAAGAAGAGGGTGGTCGCGTGCGTGGGTGGGGGGGCAACGATGGAGAGGGCGAGATGAGAGCTGGGCGGGTGTAGGAGTGAGGGAAGCGTCTGGCTGGGGGCCGAATAGGAACGGAGATAGAGTGGGAAGTGGGGATAGGCGGGGGAAACAGGGAAAGAAAGGGAAGAGAGGGTAAAGAGAAATGAGAAGATTTGAGAAGGGAAGGGGGACGGTCCGTGAGAAGAACTAGAAGGGAGTGTAGAAATGTGGGAAAAAGGGAAAATGGATGAAGAATGGAAGAAAGGATGTGGGGAGAAGGAGAGAGGGTGTTGGGGGATGGTGGTAGGGGGAATGTGAGGTGGGAGCGGGTGAGCATGGAAAGGATGGTGTGGAGAGGAGAGAAAATGTGCTGAAGAATGACGAGGGAAGAATGTGAGGACCCCCCGAGTGGGGAACAAAGTCGAAGAAGGAGAGGGTGAGGGGACGATGAGACGCGGATGATGGAAAGTGACTGTGTGGAAGAAGGGAAGAGTGAGAAGGAATGCGAGGGTGAGGGGGTCATTGACAAGGGGTGGGGATGGGGAAGAATAGAATGAAAAGGTAGCGAGAAGAAAGGGGGGAAGGGAAAAAAAAGTGAGGGGAAGGGGGAGGGGATCAATGAGAACGCGGGGGGGGAGGGAAGAGGAGGAGTGTGTAGAAGATGGGGGGGAAGAAGATGAAAGGTGTAGTGAAAGAAGTGAGCATAGGAGACGGGGAGAGAAAACTCGTGAAATGTGGCAAATGCGGAGGGGAAGGAAAGTAAGCAAGTCGGCACTGAAGATGGGTGCGTGTGGGACTGGTGGACGTGATGAAAGTGAGGGAGTCGGAGTACTGAACGAGGTCTTGAATGGAAGATGGAGGGGATGGTAAGGGGAAGTGGAAGTGGAGGGGGGGATGGGAAGTAGGGGGAAGAGGGGCGCTGTGGAGGGGGAAGAAGAAGAGGGTGAAGGGGAAAGGTGGGGGTACTGAGGGGGAAAGAAGAGCGGGAGGAGGGATGGATAGGAGAGTAATGGGAGGAAGATGAAGTGAAGAAGCGGAAAGGGGAAAGAGAAAAATGGAGGAGGGTGAAGAAGAAGGATTCGGGAGGAGAGGTGTAGGAAAGGAGGGGAGGGAAGATTGGGGTGACGGTTGGGACGAGTTGTGTGGGATGGAGGGGAAGTGGGGGAAGACGGAGGGGGAAGATGGAATTAGAAGGATGGAAAGCCCTTGAGGGAGGATGGGGGTAAGGTGGGGCAGGGGAAGAGGTGTGAGGGGGGGTGGGGGGTGAAAAAAGAGAAGGAAGGAAAAGGAGGGTGTAAGGAAATAGAAGTGGGAAGGGTGGGCAGCAAGATTGGAAGAAGGGGAAGGTACGAATGGGAGTGGGGGGGAAGAAGGAGGTATTTGGGAGGGGGGGAAGGGTGGAAAAGCAGGGGTGGATGGCGAAGCTGGAGAGAAGGATCGCGGGGAAGAAAGGAGAAGGGGAGCAAAGAGGGAAAGAAGAGAAGTTGACTCGATGGCAGAACGTGGGGAACTGTGGGGAAGTACGAGAAGTGTGGGTAAGAGGAGGGGGAGAAGAGGTGGGAGAGGAGAATGGGGTAGGAGGAAGGGTGCTCCATGTGAGGAGGGGGGGAAGGGGGAAGGGGAGACACGAAATGAAGTAAGAAGAGGGGAGGGAGAGATGCTGAAAGGAGAAGGGAAGGAAAGGGATGGGTAGGAAGGGGGGTGGGTAGAGGAAAAGAGGCTTGAAGAGAAGCGAGAATGAAGAAGGAAGGGAAAGAGAAAGAAAGGGGTGTAAGAGAAGGGGAAGGGGGACATGAAGAGGCGATGGGTGGTAGGGGAGAAAGAGGGGTGAAAGGGGTGGTCGGTATGGGAAGGCAAGAAGCCGTAGGAAGTACGGAAGGGAAGATGGAAGAGAGAAGAGAAGTGGCTGGGATAGTCAGTAAGCTGGTGTGGTGTGGGTGATAGAGGGAGTAAGAAGAAAGGTGAGAGGTCGGGGAGGTGATGCGGGAGAGAGTAAGGAAAGAGGGAAGGAGGGGTAGAGGGCGTGTAAGAAGAAGAAGTGGGGAGTACTGAGGGAATCGAAGAAAGGTAAGTAAGAAGGGGGTGTGACGAGGAAAGGAGGAAGAACGAATAGCGGAGGGAAAAGGGAAGATGGAATCTTGAAAGGAGGGGATGTTGGGAAGGGGGACCGAAGGGAAGGACGGGGGAGGAGGTGGGAAGAAGGAGAGTAGAAGAAGGCAATGGATAGATGTGGAAGAAGGGTGAATAGTAAGAAGAGGGGAAAGGGAACGAGAGGAAGAGAGGAGAAAGATGAAGTGAGGGAAGACAGCGTGATGAGGGCGAGAAGTACTATAGTGGGGAGAACGAGAGAGGGGGGATGGGGGAGAGAGAAGATGGATTGGGAATGTACGGAGAAAGATGCGACGATGATAGTAAAGGGGAAGATGACGGGAAGAGACGTGGGATGTGGGGAAGAAGGGAGTGAAGGGAGGGGCAGAAAGATTGAAGAAAGGGGGGGGGGGATTTAGGGGGGGGAGTGATAAGAAGACAAAAGAGGAAGGGAAGAAGGAGAAAGACGAGGTAGAGGGAGTGAGAAGTGCGAGTAGGAAGATAAGTGTTGAGAAGATGGAGGAGGGGAGTAACGAAAAGAAGATGGGGAACGTGGAAAAAGAGAAGTGGAGAGGGGAAGGGGGAGAGGAAGAGACGGGATTTGTGAAGTTGAAGGAAAGATAGAGAGGAAGGGAGGGGGGGGGGGGTGGAATGATGAAGATTCGAGGCGGACGGGAATGGAAAGAGTCGTGTGGGAGGACGGGGGAAGGAAGATAGAGAGGTGTAGAGACATTGGGGAGGAATAGAAGTGGGCAGAGGGAAGGAAAGAAGAAGTAGGAAGGAGAAGGAGATAAAAAGGATAACAAAAATGGTAAGATGTTAAATTAATATATATAAACAAGAAGAGGGAAGAAAGAGCTAGAAGAGGGAGAATAGATATAAAAAAAAAACAAGGACGATGAAGGAGAGCGGTGGAGAAGTGGGGAGGAAGAAAGTTGGGGAGACTGGGATAAGGAGGGGAAGCGAAGGGAAGAGAAAGCAGAGGGGGAAAAGAGGGTAAATGGAAGAGAACAAAAAGGAATGGAAGGAAGAGGGAGTGAGAGAGAATTGAAGAAGGGGAGGAAGAAGATGGAAGAGAGCGAGGGAGGAATGAGGAGAGAGGAGGGAAAGGGTGAAGATGGAGGAAGAAGAGAAATGAGGAGATGGTATGAGAGAATGATTAGGGGGGAGAGGGAAGATGAAGGAAGTGGAGAAAGAATAGAAGAAGGAGAAGATGGGGGGAAGGAGCGTGAAAGGGTAGGGGGGTGAGGTAAGATGAGTGAAGAGGAGACAGAAGGGGAGCACAGAGGTGGGAGGAGGGGGGTGCGGAGAAACAGTGAAGGAGGGGGGGATAGAAGAAAGAGAATTGAAGAAGAAGGATATGAGAGAAAGGAAGGAAGTAAGGTGGAGAAGTAGGGAGGAATTGACAAAGTAGTTGGCACACCTAGGAAGGGGAAGGACGGGAGAAGGGGGGGATGGTGAAGGGCCAAACGGGAGAGGAATGTGAAGGGAGTGAGATCCCGATGGCAACCCCCGGACGAAGGGGGAGGATGAGAGGGAAGAGAGAAAGGGACGTTCGGCGAGACCGAAATAGAAAAGAGAAGATAAAGAACGAAAAAAAAATAAAAAAAAAAGGAATAAAGATAAAGATGGAAGACAACAGGATCAAAAAGGGGAAGAAAGAAAGAAAGATAACAGAAGAAAGAAGAGAAAGATAAAATAAGAAGATAAAATGAAAAAAGAAAGAATAAAAGAAAAACGAAAAAAGATAAGAAATTTAAAAAGATGAAAAAAACAAAGAAAGATGGAAACAAGAAATATAAGATGGCAATACTGAAGATAAAGAAGATAGACAAAAAGACAAAATAAAAAAAAAGATAAGAAGTAAAAAAAAGATAAAAAAGAAAAAAAAGAGAGTATGATAAAAGAAAGAAATATAGAAAAGAAAAAGATATACAAAGATAATAAGATCAAGAAAGAAAAGAAAAGATGCAAAAAAATAGATTAAAAAGATAATAAAGAAGATGGAAAAAAGATTAGAAGAAAAAGAAAAAAGATGAAGATCAAGAAAAAAAGAAAAGATATATAAAGAAAAAAGATAAAAAAAACACAAGGATAAAAGTAAAAAAGATGGAAATAAAAAGAATTAGAAGATAAAACAAAGCAAGAAGAACTAACAAAAGATCATTGATGGAAATTTTTCTTTAATCAATCTAAATATATTAAGTAAATTCTTAAGGGAATTTAGCTGAGGAAGATTCTAAACCTATGAAACTCCAACTATGTCCCTCCGATTCTAAACTCACGGAAAGCCATAGAGTGTGAGGTCGTATGGATAGCACCAAGTATTGATGCATGAATAGGTAGTTTATTACAACTTAAGGCAAGTAGGCCCAGATATCATGGTTAGCGGTTTGATGCCTTTGTGCCCACTTGCAGACGGTTCCTTAAATCCTCGCATCTTGATGCGGTTTTGTTAAGCATATTCTTTAATACATTAAAAGGCCTACGCACTTAGGATTATGGTATCTAACCGGCGACCAGCATAGAAACCGTAGTTAGTATATGCCGACTCTGATCATGCTGAGAGATTATGTGGATCGATGAAAGAGTACTAGGCGGTATTTGGACATTCGTAGGATGTTGTTTGTCATCTTGGTTCTTGAAGAAGAAACAACGCTTTGCTTTATCACAACCGACGCCACAAATACGTTAATGTGGCTGAAAAGTCATGTCAACAAGCACTATGGATGAAACAAGCTCTTATCGACTACGACATACGACTCGATGACGTCCCGATCATGTGCGACAACAAAGGCGCGATTGACCTTAGTAAAAACCTAGTACAACACTCTCGTACTAAACACATCAAAATACGTCATCACTTTCTTCGTGATAATGTCCAAAAAGGACATATCTCGATCGAAAAAGTGTCATCTGAAGATAATATCGCCGACATCCTTACGAAACCCCTTAAATGTGAATCAATTAATTATCTTCGTCTTGGTTTAGGAATGATGGAACACATTCCATAAATCGTCTCTCTCTTTCTTCTAGTCTCGATTCTAGTCCGTGTTCCATTTCGCGTCGTGACAATTTAACTACTTCATCCGAAGATAGTTAAATATTTTTAATTCGCGAAATGCAAATTAAAACGTCACTCCTTCTTGTAAATTTTTGTCAAAATTTAAGTCCAAAATCCGATGCTGAGGGCGGCCCCCATATCGCAGGCGGCCCCAAAACTATTTTGGGCGGCCCCCATGTCGATATGGGACCGCCACCAGATGAAGCCATATGTCTGCACATATTTTCAGAACCCAAAAACACAACACCCCTCTTCTCTCTTTACTGCAGCGACGAACACAACCCAAAACCACCCAAAAATCAAAATCGGCCAAATTAAATAAAATTAAAGATAAAATCAACACCTACAATCATTCCTAACATCATTAACATCATCAGTTGTAAGTCATTTCATCTATTTTCTTTCAATTCGTGTCTAGGGTTCATGATGAACACAAAAATTGAAATTGGGGATTTTTCATTTTTATTGCAATTGTGTACAATTAGGACTACTATGATACAATATATAACTAATATGCTTCCCGTAGACATAGAATTTGCATATGTTAGTGTGTTTGTCAAAAATTATTTTCTAACCAAAACCCCAATTTTATTTTCAAAATCACTCACGTTAGGAACATACTAAAATTGTTGTTATGCATTGTTAATACAACTTAAAAATGTTCTTGCACACATGCATAATGATCTCATGAACAAAATTTAAGATACATAATTCATATGTATTTTTCGACATGTTTAGATGCGCAAAATCAAATTAAGGAGCGTTTGGGTTAACTCTTAGGTTTTTATTTCTAGGTCGAGTTAACCGTTACTCCACATATGTTGCATATAGGCACACACTAGATTCAATGTCAATAAAATACTACAAGTAGATGACATGAAACTTTGACTTTGGTTATTTTTACTAGGTAATCATGCCTCGTAAAACTTCCGAAGACCATCAAAACACAAGAGACTACATTCCTATAATCTCACATGAATACACTTCACCTTTAAAAGAAATGCTAAGAAATCTTGAAAGTCGTCGCATTCATGAGGGTCGGGTGGTTTATCAAAATTTTGCGGACTTGGTCTATATTCGGTTCATGTTTAGTTTTATCGAGTTTGAGTGTCTTCTCGAAATTAGTAAACAAATTTATCCTCGCTTTATTCTTGAGTTCTATATTCAGTATCACATAGAATATTCCGACAAAGGTCAAATGTTAATCCAATTTGTTATTCAAAATCAATTCTTTTCTTACACTTTTGAAGAATTCGGTCAAATTCTCGATATACCGTATGAGGGTGCTTGTGTCTTTACCAACAAGTGGTCACTTAACGACTTGAAAAATGGCGTCCCTAGGGGTGTCCCATATCACACTGATCCTCCCTCTCCCGATGACATCATTGCTCATGTTCGAGAGGAACGGGAGGGTCAAGTCACTCGTATCCGTCATGACCAACAAATCGATGTTGAAGATTATCAAATCTTGACTTGTGAAATTATGTCATGCATGAAACCTTATCCGGGAAAATGTTTTCTGTCTGGGGGGTAACCGGGACCATGTTCCCGCGTGTCTTTGTTACATGCTCTATTGTATTGCAAAATCCAAAAAATTCAATCTTGCTTATTACATTGCAAAAAGAATGGAGTAGGTCACTAAACAAGCTAGGTTTCTTCTACCTTATGGGATGTTGTTGACCCGTTTGTTTAAGTTTGTCATGGGTGAAAGTCCCAAGTTGTTAAATGAGTCTTATGTTTTGTACGATCGTGTCATGCTTTGATTCGTAGAATCTTATATATACGTAAGAGTAAAATATAATATATGATGGAAATTACCAATTTACCCTTGAGGACAAAGGTAAAAAGGAAAATCTTCACAAATATATATAACTAGCTTATGAACCCGCGAAATTCGCGGGTAGCTAAATAGAAGTTTTATTTATAAACAAACGTGAATAAAAATCCATTAGCTCTACAAACAATAATAGATGTACTTCACATAACAAATCAGTTTCGAAAGCATGAATAATGAGTAGTAGCTAGTCGTATTATAACAACTTCTCATAAATGAACATGTTGAAGGAATATCAAGTAGGAAACCCGTCAAGAAACACATATAGTAAACAAATTAGCGAATTGACCCGTTCTTTCCATTCAAATATCTATATAAATAATTTACGTATTCATGTAATCAAATTCAACTCTAGAGACGTCAACTGTGTAAACTATAATACAACTCATATCGACAACGATTATTGGTATATTGTTTTATGTGTTAACACTCCAAAAATCACTGTGACGAGAGGAGTCCATAAAGCGGTATGAAGGAATATCAAGTAGGAAACGCGTCAAGAAACACATATAGTAAACAAATTAGCGAATTGACCCATTCTTTCCATTCAAATATCTATATAAATAATTTACGTATTCATGTAAGCAAATTCAACTCTAGAGACGTCAACTGTGTAAACTATAATACAACTCATATCAACCGATTAATTGGAATATTGTTCTAAATTAACACTCTAAAAATCACTGTGACAAGAGGAGTCCATAAAGCGGTATGAGCACATTGACGAAAGGGTCTTGTATGTAACATATTTTTTTAGGGCAAGTCAATATCTTTTTAAGTAGTAAAAAATATAAATTTCATTAACTAAAAGCCAAACAAAACACTATTAATATATTAATTGAAACAAAAGATTATAATGAATCTCGAACACCCGTTAAAGGTTTAGACATAACATAATATATAATAAAATTAAGAAATAAGACTATCAAATATCATGTACACACCTTAAATTTTACAATAATGGTTTAAAAAAAGTAAGTGACATAGAAACAAAAGAATATCATAGCAAAGATTTAAGATTGCCATTTTAATTTATTTGAAACATGCATATCGTTGTACAAATTAGAATTACAAATGAAACATATAAGTTGGAATATAAGAAAAAGAAAAACATTGACTACATGATCTTAAACACTTGTAGTTGTTGATGGCTCAAATATTAAAGGGTGATAGTTTTTGTTAATCATATGTGTTTGATATCACCAACCAAATACTACAATAGAATGAATTAATTTCGTGAAAGAATCTAGTAGTAAAAGATTAATAAATTTGAAGGACTATAATTGTTAATTTGAAATAAGAAATTGAAGCTATGGAGAATTAGTGATGTCATTCATGACATATTTTATGACATAATTAGTGACATCATTAAATGGGTAGGAGGGAGATTCAAAAAGATTTTGTTTTATTATATATATAGATATAATACGTATATAAACCGGGAAGTATGATTCCCGGGTCGTTTCCCCCAACGATTTGTGAAATTGAAACCACGTTTGATGTTCGGACAATGATTTGAATGGGTTCGAAGATTGATTTGATTATCTATAGCTACTAATTAAAAACTACAATTAAAATAAGCAAATAAAAGTAATTAAACACAAAGACAATTAACGGGCACGAAAATAACGCGACAATTAAGCAACTATACTAAATTTTAACCCTAAGAGTGCCAAGTAAAATTCTAAACCTAAATTAAGATAAAAGAAAATTTTAAGAAAAAAAAAAATTTGATTATTTTTGAATTTTTTATGAATTAAAAACCAAATTAAACTATTTAAATCCTAGAAAATAGCAAATTAATTCCTAAAAATTCTAAAAAATGATTTTTAACTTTAGAAAAATCTAAAATATTCAGAAAACTATTTTTATCTATTTAAAAATCAAAATCCTATTTTTAAAATTAAATTTGAAAGCTTAAAAATGAAATTAAAAATCTAAAAAGGGTAAAAATGATTTTAATAAATGTAAAACTAAAAGTAATTATTGTAAATCTAAAAACTATTTTTTTTGTATTTTTAAAAAGTATTTTTCTATTTTTTATGAATTTTCATATAATACGTTTATAATACATATTTACATACATATTTATATATATATATATCTACGTATTATATATATAATAGTATATATATATAGATATATACATAATATATATATATATTATATATATATATATTATACGTATATATATATTTATGTTTATATATATATATACGTTATATATACTATATACGTATATATTTTAAAAAAATACGTATATATTATTTATATACGTATCATAATTTACGTATATATAAAATATAGATATTATATATATATACGTATATTACACATATTATTTTGTGTGTGTGTATATATATACGTATAATATATATTATATATTTAAATATATATATATAGTATATTATATATATATATAATATATATTACAAACAATTATATATATATATATATATTTATATATTTATTTTATATATTTTATATTTCGTCCGTATACGTATATATATATATTTTCGTATACGTGTATATATATATTTATTATATACGTGTTTATATATATATATATATATATTTTTATAACTATATATATATATATATATATATATATATATAGGGGCGCGTTATATAGAGAACCCATTTTAGGTGCAGAACTTTACAGAACTATTATAGAGCAATTTAAACCCTTGGATTATCTAATCAATGGTTAATAATGCATGATGGCATTTATGTAAATAATCTGAATTGAGATTTGGCTGGAAATGTATTAGTAAGGGTACAATTGATATTAAACAAAATAAAAAAGTTATACGTAGTAACTAATTATTATGGGTTTAAAAGTACCAATTAATACGTAACATTTCATCCCAACCTCCCAAGTGTTTGACCAGATCAAAAATAATTATCCTCTTAGTCAAAATTCAACTTCCATAAATGTCTCCCAAATCAAAAAACTTCATCCCCAAATTTTTTAAAATCTCCAATTATCCAATGTTTTGAAAACCGGGTTTTGAATCGACCCGGTCGAGTCACCAGGTCACCGGGTTACCGGTTCAACCGGTTGGACCGCCGGGTCAACCCGGTTTTCCAAAATATATATATATATATATATATATATTTTCAATAATTAGAAAGAAAGTATGTATATAAATCATGAAATATTTCATATATTGAGCCTAAAAACTATTTGCTAACAAATATAACATGTAAAATTAAAATTACGTCGCAAATATATACAATTAACATGTTTTATTTATAAAAAAATACGAAAAAACCGAAACCCGGCCGGGTCTCATGACCCGGGTTGACCCGGGTCACTCCAAACCCGGTCAAACCCGGCGGGTCAAACCGGGTTTTGAAAATATGAAACCCGGTTTAATTTGACCCATTTTTTCGGCCGGAACCGGTTCAACCGGTTGACCCGGCCGGGTCGAACCGGGTTTCAAAACACTGATTGGAATGACTTTTTTCTTTTTTACTGTATATCGACGTCACTTACTTTCTATATTTATGTCACTGTCAGTGATTAATGATTTTAGCATTTGCATACTGCGACTTGGTTAAATTGGGTCGAATGCTTACTTTGGGTGGCTTTGCTTGATGACTTTAGAAGTTTCT